>VXBC01012963.1:136251-181638 GCA_013399945.1 Ploceus nigricollis
GGCTGCCCCATCCCTGGAAGTGTCCAAGGCCAGGTTGGATGGAGCTTGGAGCAACCTGGGATAGTGGAAGGTGACCCAGGAAGTGGGTTTGGAATGAGATGAGCTTTAAGGTCCTTTCCAACCCAAACTGTTCTGGGACCCCATGATCTTTCTAGCCCCAAATCTTGTCTTATTCCCCTCTGAACCCTCAAATGGATTTGAAGCCAATCCTTGGAATCACCCATAGTAATACTAGGTGAACATCAGCCATGGGAAACAACTTTGCTGTTGGTCATCCCAAAAATCTCCTCCTGGCAGCAGGAGTGAGGAAAGGTGATGGCATTGTGACCCTGCAGCACCCTGGGACACCCAGGGGACAAACCCCATCCTCAGAGTTGGTGGCAGAACCACCCTTTCCTGCTCTAACCATAAAACCACGGTGCCTCCCTACGGATGCGTGATGCCTGTTGGGAACAGGGGTGACACATCCTTGGCATTCCCACATAAATCCATTCATCCCGGCTGGGATAAACTGGTTTAACCCATACCATGCTTGGCACATCAGTTTCACACCAACCCTGGAAGGTCTTGTCCAGGGCACCATCCCAAAACCTGCACCCCTCCACCACACAGCGCTTCCCGATACCGCTGCCGGATTCCAGCGGCAAGAGCTCGTTAATATTCCGACAGCTCCGATGTCACTCTCTAAATGAAGGCTGCTCTTAAAGAGGGGTTTTTATTTAATTGGGCCCCGACTCCGCCGCGTGTGGCCTTGTCAAGCACCTCGGCGGCACTCCTCAGAAAAAAAGGAAAAACTGGGAAAAGCAAAGGAGGGAGGGGAGGACGAGAAAGGGAAGGGTGGAAGGAAGCGACCCTGAGCCCCGCTTTGAAAGGGAGGCGATGAGAAGGGACCTGTCAATGGGATCAAGCCGGCGGTGGCCGTGAAAAGCCTGGCAGCTCCCGCTCCACGAGGATGGGGAGGGGAAGCGGTGGGAATCCACGGGGCGATCCGTAAGGAGATGAAGGAGGAATGACAGCCCCTGAGGCTGGCAGGGTTTGAAAGGAGAACACACAGGAGCCAAAACCTGCGGAGAGACACTTGCAACTTTTCACTTATTCCCTTTGACAAGACAATGGAGTTTTCTTTCTGTCTCCCCCCAGTCCCCCCCTTCCTTGTTTTTTAAAGTGGGTCCCATAGGGAGAAGCAGAGAGTTCTCAAAGGATGAAACAACTGGAGTGATGGGGAGGGGAGGAGGGAAAAGGGGAAGAAAGGAGGGAGCAGCAGAGCTCATTTCCACATGGGACTCTGCTTTAGCCAGGAGGAGGAGGAAGGATTGAGCAAAGAAGGGCATTTCCCTCCCCTTGGACACCCAGGATTCTCACTCAAAAGAGGGGATCAGAGACTGGGGAGGGGGACACCGGGGTAGGATGCGGCCAGAGACCTGATTCCATAGTGATGGGAAGTTTCCCTGATTACCAGTGAGCTGGGAGCAGGGAAGGTGGCAGGTGGAGGAAGGGGAGCAGAGCAGAGGGACCAAGTCCTTCTCTAAGCTGCTTCTGTGCCCATTGTTACCAGGAAAGGGAGGTTGGACTTCTGTGCTTGACACAATTCCCAAGGAAAATGGGGATCAGGCCACTTGCCAAAGCCACCTTCTCACTCCCAATCTTCATGCCATGAAACTGGGAAGACTGGGAAAATGCCAGTAAGGACTGTTGGGCTGTGTCCCCTCTGTCCAAAACCTGCAGAGACACGAGGTGTGGCCAGCCCAGGGTGCACCCCAGCTCCAAGGCTGCTCCAGGATTTATATATTTCTATACTCTGGAAAAACCCTCTGTCCCTCCCTCCATCTTGCTCTTAAATTTTCCAGGTGAGATTCCCCACAGAAAGAGCTTTAAGTGGATCTAATAAACGAAATAACTTCAGAGGAGTGTTTTTTCCCTGAATGTTTCTGCCTTAACCTCATCTCTGTCTGTCAGAGATGGTGGAAGGAAAGGATGGGACAGACCCAGGCCAAAATAGGATCAGGATGATACAGTCTTGGATAATTCCAGGGAAAAAAAATAAATTCTGGAAGCTCTTCACTGTCCTATATGTAACAGAAAGTTTGGCTTTCCCAGAAAGGAAACAGGAGGGATCCAGAGCTTGGCAAAAGATCCTGGGAAGGACAAGGAGCTGTTTTCCAAGCAGTTAATTCCAGCCTTGTCTTCTTGTGCTCAGGTTGTCTCCAAGGAGAAGAGACCCCTCAGCCTCTCTGGGATCCTGCTCATGGGGAAGAAATTCCTCTTATCAGCCATGACTTCCCATATTCCAGATTGTCCCTGTTGTCCTCCCACTGTGACACTTCAAGACGAGTCTGCCTTTCTCTCCCCTACTCTCTCCCTCCAAGGATTAAATGAGTGGCACAAAAAATTTGGGAAGCATTAACCAAAGAATTGGGAATGGCCACATGGCCACATTCCTGAATCCTGAGATCTCACCATTTATCCCTCTGCATCAACATCAAGCAGGAACCACCATCAACCTTCCCATAATTTCCAAGCACTGGATGAAGCAGATCAACACCATAACCCCCATTTTAGAGGGACTGGGAAGAAGACGTGGAAAAATGAGTCATTGGAAGAGGAGGAACCAGGATGGGACTTCCTCACTTTCCTTCAGGGACCTGCTGTGTCCCCACCACCCCTTTGTGGTCACTGGGGTTTATCATGGAATGGTTTGGTTGAAAGAGAACTTAAGGATCCTCCAGTTCAAACTCCCCTGCCATGGGCAGGGACACTTTCCACTGTCCCAGGTTGCTCCAAGCCCTGTCCAACCGGGGCTTGGACACTTCCAGGGATGGGGCAGCCATAGCTTCTCTGGGCACCCTGTGCCAGGGCCTCCCCACCCTCACAGGGGTGAATTCCCTCTGTAAATCGAACCTAAATTTCTCATCTTTCAGTTTGAAGGTATTCACCACTGTCCTGTCAACCCAGGCTCCTGAAAATTATCTCTTCCCATCTTTCTTGGCTTCTTCAGGTACTGAAAAGCCACAATTACATCACTCCAAGCCTTCTCTTCTCCAGGATGAACATCCCAATCCCTCACAGTAGAGCTGCTCCATCCCTCTGATCACCTTGGTGCCTCCTCTGGACTCACTCCAACAGCTCCATGTCCTTCCTGTGCTGGGAAACGCAGAGCTGGAGGCAGCTCTGCAGGTGGGGTCTCACCTGAGCAGGACAGAGGGGCAGAATCCCCTCTTTCAATCCTGGACTGAAATCCATGTCCCCTCCCTGGGGGAGTAGAAGTGTTTGGAAAACCAGGGGCTTCATCAGGCATTGCTGATGAAGAGTGACATCCAGGAAGGAAATGGCCACGGTGGTCTCTGGAATTTTCTGCTGGAATTTTTTTTTTTTTTCATGTCTCTTTGTGGAATGAGAGAATGTGGGGTCAAATATGGGACCCACCAAAACATTCCCATGGTGGGACATCTTCCAGAACTTCTCGCTTGTCCTGGTCTGTCCAGACCCTCCCAAAAGAGACATGATTGCTAATTCCAGGACCTGCTCCATGGGTCCTTCATGGATCCTCTGCTGGTGGCATCTGAATGTCACCTGGCCCAAGACCTGTGAGCCCTGGATCCCATGTGCAGGAGCTGCTGGAGATGGGACTGGAAAAGCTCCTTTGCTTTTCCATTGGGAACAGTATGAGAGGTGGGACAGTCGATGACAGGTAGGGAAGATTTGTCTGAACAAGGTTCCCTTTAAGACCCCAGATTTCCTTTTCTGGACTTGTTAGGAAGCAGAAAGGGACTTGGGGTGCCTGTGAAGATGCTTCAGAAGCAATGTTCACATGGTGGGTGTGAGACAAATTCCATGAAAACCAGTATTTTTAGTGCTTCTGTTTCTTTGGTGGCTCTGGGAAGGACACATCCTCTGCCCTAAAGTGTCTCTGAGTGCTGCTCTTGTATCACCCTGAGATCTGACCTATTTTTGACTCCTTTTTTATCTCTCAGAGCAGAGATCGAACACCTGGAACCTGATGCAGGTGCTGACCTTACAACTGGGAGCTGCCGACAGGTATGGAGGGGGGAATAGAGGGAAGGACATTCCCCTAGGACAGGTGACATTCCAGCCACCGCCAGTGCCCCACCTGCAGCTGGGAGGGTGCCCTGGAGCCTCTCCCTGGAGAACATCTCAGCTGTCCCAGCACCAGGGACCATCAGCTGTGTCACTTTGTGTGTTGATGCCCTTGGGACACATCCTGCTGTCGGCTGAGTGGGAAATCCCTTGGGATAACCATTCGGGACAGGGAGCACGATCAGGATGGCCGGAGGATGGGGGTCACAAAGAATCCCACCTCCCAAATTCTCCCAATTCTCCGTTGGGAATCACCCTTCATCCCAACCCTCACCTTTATTTTCTCCCCCTGCTTTCAGCCTCCCTCCCTCTCTCTTTGTCTTTCCTTTCTCTCCACCCCTCCTGGCTTTGCCACTCCTATTTCTCCCTCTTTTCTCCTTTTTTTCCTGCCCTGCTCGGGCAGGCTTGGAATTCAGATGGAATCACACCCAGCTCACACATTCCCGACGCTTTGTACCATCTTTGGCCTCCGCATTTCCATAGGCAGCGGCTTAATGGGTGCTTAGCGAAGAACTTTTTGTGTTATTTTCCCTGTGTGAATTACCTGGCCCGCAGCGTCACCGCGGAAGATTGGAAATGCTGGAAATGCTGGAAATGCTCCTGCCATGGACCTTTACACGGCACATTTTAGGATCCCCGCTGTGTTTTCTTTCCAAGAAGAAGAAAGACCTGTCAGCATTAAGCAAATCAGCCGCACGTCTCGCCGCCTTGAGCTGTGTCACACATGAATATCTGAGGGCTTTTTTTTTCCCCCCTCCACCTTCTCTTTCCCTTCTCCCTTCTCCTTTCCCGCCACCATCCTCTTGGTTTTTAACGAAAGAAAAGTTTAATGCTCTCACAAAGGAGGGAGAGGGAGAAATATCCATAAAACTCCAATTTAAACCCCTTTAACCCGTTCCTTTGCTTTTCCTTTCAACCTGAGAGCAAACCCTTTTTTCTTCCTAATAGGAAGAAGGTTTGAATTTCTCGAGCAGCTGGAAGGGGAGAAAGAGGAGGACGAGAAGGAGGAATGTGGAGAGGAAGGAAGAGTTTCTGCATGAGGGTTTCAGGGAATGGAAAAACGGGGATGAAGCAGAACAGGATTTTCCTTTCACTGTCTTGTCTTGCCTGCCCAGGCTGCGAATTAAGTGTCCAGGTGCCCCCAAACAAGGGAAATATGGAAAAATAAAGCACCAAATTATTAAAAATCAGAGATATTTTAAATCCCCTTATCTTGGGAATAAATTTAGGGCCAAAATTAGGACCTTCAATAGAAAAAGATGGTCAGAAATTGCTAAAAGTCAGGAGTGACACTAGACACCCAAAAAGGCCCCTGACCAGAACACCTCATTGAAATTGATGTAGTTGAGTTATGGGGTCACTAGAGCTGCAAAATTTGTCCCCAAAAGGATTCAGGAGTTGGTTTTTCCACCCTGTCCCAGTCCTGGGGATCTGTGTCTGCACAGGCTTGGAGCAGTGATGATCCCACGGGGTGGGAAAAGAGAGCAAAGCGCAGGGATTTGTGCCATGAGTGGAATTCCTGACGGAGATTTCTTTTATCCCTTCCACCTGACCTTTCCCCCTCAATCTCCCAATTAGTAAGGAATCCAAAAGTGCAAACTCATTCCAGCCAGGAAAGGACTGGTAATATCCAAATATCCACATGGAAATGCAAACACACACTTCCTTGTCCAGGCTTTCATTGGAAAGAGCCGGTGTGGATGAGCGTCTTCAAATCCTTGTCTTTTGGGGTCGGAAAAGCAGGAATGGGTTCAGCTTCTTTTCACCTCATGAAGCTTTTCCTGATCCAAAAAAATGTTGGAAATGCGTTAGGGAGGATATAGAAGAAGAGAGAAGGAATCAAAGGTGTCTCCTTGTGGAATCTGAATGAAAATCAGAGAAATCAGGGAAAATCAGCCTCACTGCAAACTCCATGGCACCTTGGACCTAGGTCAGGCATCCAATCAGGCATGAAAAAGAGGAGGATTCATGTGAATCAACACCAGGGAATTTTCACTTCCAAACCCTGGGGTTGCCCATCTGAGCCATTTATCTTCCTTGCCCATTAATGCTTAATTGATCCGCAGCTCTAATTGGCTGCATGAGAGACACACCATGCAGAAAGTCAGAAACAAAAGCAGCATCCAAGGAAATCTGGGGGTTTCCTGGATGTGTTGAGGGGAGCTTGTGTGTGGGGAAGATGGGATAGTTTCTGGGATGTGGGAATTTCCATCCACTGCTGAAACAAAAGCTCTGTGCTTTCCTCTCCCTGGTCCTTGTGGTGATCCCCAAGCCAGACCTGCCTTGAATTCCTCATTCCCTCTTTGGCTCCTGAGTTTCCTTCAACCCCACAAAGCTTGGATTGCTTGGTCTCAGTTTCCTGGGACAGATCCTTCCTGGGATCATTGAGGTCCTCCCAAAGTAGTGGCCAAGAAGGCCGGTGGCACCTGTCTTGTATCAGCCACAGGGTGACAAGAGAACCAGGGATTGTCCCCCCTGTGCTGGCACTGCTGAGGCCACACCTCAAATCCTGGGATCAGTTTTGGGCTTCTCAGGACAATAAAGCCATTGAGGAGCTGGAGTGTGCTCAGGGAATGCAACAGAGCTGGGAAAGGGTCTGGAGAACCAGGAGTGGCTGAGGGAGCTGGGGGAGCTCAGCTTGGAGAAAAGGAGGCTCAGAGGGGACCTTCTGGCTCTCCGCAACTCCCTGACGGGAGGGTGGAGCCAGGCAGGAGTCTGCTCCCAGGGAACAAGGGACAGGACATTAGGAAATGGCCTCAAGTTGTGCCAGGGGAAGTTTAGTTTGGATATTAGGAAAAAATTCTTCATGGAAAGGGTGGTCCAGCCCTGGCACATCTTCCCAGGGCAGTGGTGGAGTTCCTGGCTGGATTTAACACCTGTGCTGATGTGGCACTTGGGGACGTGGTTTAGTGGTGGCCGTGGCAGTGCTGGGGGATCAGTTGGATCTTCGGGATCTTTTCCAATGGAAATGATTCAGTGATTCCACAGCCATTGAGGACGGCCTCTTGTCCCATGATTTATGCAGAACTATTCTTAAGAACATGGGAATCAGCTCATTGGGCTGCTCTGTCACTTCCCAGGGACTGCACTGATGATTGAACAGCGATTGGATCCCAAATCCTGAACCTATTCCCTGCCACTGCCTGAATCCTGACACAGCCCAGTGCCTCAGGAAGTTTGGTGAAATTATTTTCCAGTGGGAGAGCCTGAAACCTTCCCAAAGCCTTGCATGGAGCCGAGTGAATGAGTTGCACATCCCATCGCAATTCCCTGCCCGGCTGGGGCTGCCACATGCAATCCCAGCTTCCCACTGTGCCCTTCCTGACTCCTGGGGACTTCCTGCCTCTTGGTTCTGGCTCATCCACGCTCCAGTTCATTCCGGCTGCCTCCAGCTCTCAGCACATCCATCTGCCCCCGCTGACTTCATCCCTCCAGTGCCTGGGACATGTGCCAGGGCACGGGAATTGTGCATCCCACCTTCCCCAGGGTGCACTTCTTGGAATTGCTGAGCTGAGCAGAACCACACGGAGCTCTCAACCTTTTCCCCTCACCCCCAAATTTAGGGGAAATGAGGGGAAACGCTGGGAGAGCTGTGCTGCTGTGGAGTTATTCCAGAGCTTGTGCCGCCTCCCTGCATCCCAGGATGCTGAGAGCTGGGATTTGTGCTGTGCTGTGGAGATGGTGGAATGATTTAGGGCTGCGATGCTGCCTTTGGATGCAACAGGTCCTGATGGATGCTGTGATGCCTGCAGCAGAACAGAATCCTCTAAATCCACAGACGAGCTCATTAATTATTAATTGCATTGCACACTTCATTCATCAGCTCAATCCCAGGGCAGCAGCGCAGCTCCAGAGCAGGAATGGCATCCTGGCTCCCTTGAGGAAGGAGCAGAGCGCTCAGCATAGAAGTAGGGTGGGACAACTCGTTGGAAGCCCTGGATTGTCACCCCAGGCACAGAAACATTGTCCTGTGTGGTTCACATCCACTCCAAGAGAATTCTCTGTGGATTCTTCATGCCTGGAAGTGTTCCAGGCCAGGATGGACAGGGCTTGGAGCAACCTGGGATATGGGAAGGCGTCCCTGCCACTGGCAGGGTTGGAATGGGGTGATCTTTAGGGTCTCTTCTAACACAAACCGTTCCATGATTCCATGATTTTCTGCTGTCTCTCACTCACATTTGTCTTCTGATGGGGGGAAATCGAGCACTGAAACAGCCAAATCCCAGTGGAGACAGAGGTTTGGAAAAACAGTTGCCATCTGACTCCATTTCCCTTGGGAATATGGGTGGCAAGAAGATTGTATTTGGGGCTAACAGCCACTCCAGGTATTTCTCCATTAAACATTCCCAGTTCCTGCTCCCAAGGCCAAGGGACAAGAAATGGATATTTTGCACTGTCTAATCCTTTTACCCCATAAAACAGGGACAATCTGGAACTTCCCAATTTGGATGGAGCTGGAGCCTCTTTTACAGAAGCTATGACTGGATTTCCATGGTGTGCAGCACCACAGATCCCCAACACCTTAACAGAGAGGAAACACATCCCAAAACCCACAAAAATGTGTGGGGAATGAATCAAATCTGGATGCTCCGGAGAGTATCTCCTGAGTGGAGTGGAGGGGAAAGGTGGGAGCAGGGAGGGAGGGAGGGAGGATGATGGGGGTGAGCTCTGCGCTTCCCGGGAAGGGCTTTAATGCATTGGAAAGTGGAAGGTTTCCCATCTGATTCTTGTCACGGGCAGCAGGACTAATCGGAGAGATGCCATTTCTAGGGGGAAGGAAAAACCCCAGGAATGGACAAACCACTTTGCTCAGAGGGGCTGCTTGCCCTTAAGAGGCTTTTATTGCCGAGGCTCCTTGGCTTGGCAGAGGTGCTGTCATCAGAGTGACACTAAAAGTATTCAAGGATTAGCGGTGATGGACAGACTGACCTGTCCCTGTCAAGCTTGGAGCAGCTGAGGGGGGGAGGAAGGGGGAGAAAAGAGGACGGAGAAGCAGCTTCTCCTCCGAAATGGGGTGATTTCCATGAAAACCAGGCAGTGCTGGTATCCAGCTCAGATCCTTTCCAATTATCACCTCCAATCAGTCCATAAATCCCAAAAGATTTGGAATCTGCCCTTGTTGGGAATGCAGAAATTGGGTGTTTTCCCTGCTTTCAGCAGGGCTGGATGAAGGACAAGCTCCCAGCTTTGAAGATACTGCCAATCCACCCTTTCTTCCAGGGTTTTTCATGGAGAATTGAGGAAAGCCATGGCCTGGCAGCGACATTAATGCCCCTGAGTCCCACCAGCAAAGAATCCCCTTCCTGATCTATTATCCCTGCCCATGGCAGAGGGCTTGGAATTAGATGATCTTTAAGGCCCCTCCCAATCCAAACCATTCCATGATTCATTGCTAGTCCAGCTCTGATTTTAGGGGATGTTGCTCTTGTTTATCTCTGGACAGAGCTGAAATTGTCTTCTTCAGTGCCAGAGTTATCCTTGAGGAGAGCAATCACTTTGGATAAAATCCTGTTTCTTCCCCCCACCGTTTCATGGAAACCTCATCCCTTGAGTTTGAAATAGGAATACCCCTCATCTCAGGAGAGGCTGTGACCCTCTCTATAGAAGAGCCCATCCCCAGATGCCCACATAGTGAGAAAATGTGGGGAAAATGGCTTTTTAATATTTCTTGTGGCTGTGGTTAAATATCTCCCGAATTTCTGGACTCCCTGCCAGGAAACCTCACCAGAGCCTCCCCCTGGATTTTGGATTTTGACTTTGGCCAGGGCTGACCTTGGAAGATGCCAAGTTTCCTGCTGGAGTCCTTTCCCTAATCCCAGCATATCTCACATCCCTGCTCCCTGTTTTACCTCTCCTCCCTGCTCCTTCACGACGGAGTATTTGCCAGCCACAGCTCCATTATTCTGCTCCTGAGGCTGAAATTTTCCTTTTAATTCTTCTCCTTGTGGAAAATGGATCTAATTTCTTTTCCCTTCCACCTCCCCTCCTCCTCCTAAGCCCCTTCCTGGCTGCTTGCAAAGAGAGGTTTTAGACACCAATTTCAAGGTGGATTCAGCCCTGGGAAATTGGGGAATTGAACATCAAGAAGTTGTTTGAGGCTGTGGAGTGGTCTGGGCTCCCTCCTGAGCTGGAGGAGTCCAACAAAACCCTTGGAAGTGCAAGTCCAGCTAATCAAGCTTTTGGAGAGGTAGGAGGACTCCTGGGGATGGGGGGGTTTCTTCAAACACAGCTCTTTGGGAAAGGTGGGGAGACTCAGGGAACAGGGAAAATGAGGGATGAGGGAAGGATTTGGGATGTGCTGGTTCTGCTGTTTGAGTCCTTGGTCAAGGCACCCTTGAATCCCAGTTTTCCCACCTGTTTAGTGATGGTGAGCTCCTCTCTGCGGACTGGTGGGAATCTGCTCCGGATGGCCTGGAGGAACAATACATTTTCCTTAAGGATTGGCTGGCAAAGCCAGGAAATGGCAAAGCCAAGGGATGTCAATGAGATGTGACAAATTCCCTCTCCAGACAAATTGTGGATGCCCCATCCCGGACCTGTGGATGTCCCACTGGTTGTGCCAGTGTTGCATCTAAAAACTGGATTATATCAGGCTCAGCACATCCAGAGACTTAAAATTGAATCATGGAATGGATTTGATTGGAAAGGATCTTAAAGCCCATCCAATCCATGGACAGGGACACCTTCTACCAGTCCAGGTTGCTCCAAGCCCTGTTCAACCTGGCCTGGAATATTTCCACAGATAGAGCATCCACAGCTTCTCTGGGAAACCTGGTCCAATGTTTCTCCACCTTCATTGTAAAAAAAACCTTTTCCTTCTTTCTAGTTTAGGGATCATATCCATATATTTAGTGGCTGTGGGAGCTCTACTTGGCTCTGTGGAGTCCATCATAATCCAGGGAATGGCGTGTTTTGGGAACAGCCACTTTTCCTTCTGCATAATCCGAGCCCATCTAAGCTGCCCAATGGCATCGATTGAAAGCTCAGCAATAGAACAGTTTTTTCCCAAATCTGGGAATTTAACTTGGTGCAGTGATAGAAATCCTGGATTTGCGTAATAAAGAGAGTTGTGGAAGGGGCAAAATCTCTTTGGCCAGGGGAACAAAAAGGGATGAAGGAATTCCAGATTGGAATGCTGAATTTGTCCCACTATTGCTGAAGGATTTGGACCAAACAGCAAATCCATTGGAAAAACAACCTGAGTATCCAAAAATATATTTGGGAGTATCCGAAAACGCTTTGCTCTTCCAACACCCTTATATTCCAACTTTTCCTGAACTACCCCATGCACCTGAATAGTGGGGTAAACAGCTCAGGACAGCAGGGTGAATCCGTGTTTTTCCATACTCTGCCTGCTCAGTGCATGAGAAGCAGAATCCAGACCCTCAAGAAAAAACCTGATATTTAAATAGTGTTTAAGAAAGATCAAAACATTCCCAAAATCTGGGAAAGCTGCACGATCTGGGGCTATGGGAAGACCATAATTCCTCCAGGAACAAGGAGGTTTCCTGGCTCTTAGCTAAACAGGAATCGTGTTTGTGTCAAGGATTCCCGCTGTGATCATAAATAACCCAAATCCCAACTTCCCAGTTTACCTGAAAAGCTCCGAAGACTTTTCCTTTGCTCTATGTTCCCTGGAAGCATTCAGAGCTTGCCCAAACAGCATTTTCCTGATGCTACATGAAAAATATTTGCTCAGCTCTTCTGGAAATCACAAGCTCCCGGGAAGTTCAAGGCAAGGGATTCACCTTGCCCTGGGCTGCTGGAAATTGCTTTGCTCCACAGCTCGTGCTGGAAAAGAGGGAGATCAGCGGGGTGGGAGCCCAGTAAAGGTCATGGAGGATGTGGAATGACAGTGGAATTTGGGACACGGGTTGTCTCCCTCCCACGGTCTGAGCACAGCATCTTTCCCAGTAATTCGGTGGAGGAGAGATTTAACGGATGGAGAGGAGGGAAGGGAGGATGGAGGGAAGGAGGTGGAGAGCTCTGGAAATGGTCCCAGGTTGTGCCAGCAGTGGTGGGCAGAGGTCAGGAGGTACCAGTGACCCTCTTATTGTGGAATCATGGAATGGTTTAGGTGGGAAGGGACCTTAAAGATCATCTCATTACACTCCCTGCCTTGGGCAGGGACACATTCCACTATCCCAGGTTGCTCCAAGCCCTGTCCAACCTGGCCTAGAACACTTCCAGGGATGGAGCAGCCACAGGTTCTCTGGGAATTCCATTCCAGGGCCTCAGCACCCTCCCAGGGAAGAATTCCTTCCCAATATCCCATCTAACCCTGCCCTCTGGCACTGGGAAGCCATTCCCTGTGTCCTGTCCCTCCATCCCTTGTCCCAAGTCCCTCTCCAGCTCTTCTGGAGCCCCTTTAGGCACTGGAAGGGGCTCTGAGGTCTCCCTGGAGCCTTCCCTTCTCCAGAAGAGAGGAGCTCCATCCCTTGGGGCATCTCCATGGCCTCCTCTGGATCTACTCCAGCACCTCCACATCCTTGTGCTGTTGGAGCCCAGAGCTGCTTCCAATAAATCTTTCCTGCAAGTGACATCGGGACAATCTAGGAAGTCCTTTCCTGCAGCAAGGGATAGGACAAGGGGCGCTTCAAATTTAAGGAGAGGAGGACTAGATGGGATATTGGGAAGAAATTTTTCCCTGTGAGGGTGTTAAGGCACTGGAATGGAATTCCCAGGGAAGCTGTGGTTGCTCCATCCCTAGAAGTGTCCAGGGCCTGGTGGGACAGGACTTGGAGTAACCTGGGATAGTGGAAGTTCTCCTTTCCCACAGCAAGGAGTGGAATGAGATGATCTTGAAAGTCCTTCCCACCCAGACAATTCCACGATTCCATGATGAGCAACCATTGCAGAGCTTCCCCAAAACAACTGGTGACTCCAGTTTAGGAATTTGCTGGATTTGTGAGGAAAGAGAGGAGGAATTCAGGCAAATCCAGCTAACAAACATGAGGAAGGGACAAGGAAATTTTCCCTGGCCCCTTCCCCAGATCCACCACAATTTGCTGATTTTCAGGATGCTCTCCATCCTTCTGGGCCGTGATGGATGAGTTTGAAGCTCTGTCTGATTTCCTGGAATTGCTTTGCCATCGGAAGCCCTGTCCGGGGGGCTCCCAGGGGGTCGGTGGGGATGGGGAGGAGGGGGGTGCTGGCCGGGGGGCTTTTCCTGGTGTGGGGTTGTTGTGGATGGAACTTAATGGAGCCGGGAGATTCAGCTGCTGCCGGGGAAGCATCCAGGGATTCTTTTCGCTCCGGCACTGCCGGCAGGAACATCCTGGAGCCTCAGCAACACATAAGTAACTACAATGGGTGATTCCTTAATAATTAAAGATATGCAGCGCTTGGATTGCCTCCCAGAGCCGGAGCAGATCAGGGAGAGCAGGAAGGAAAACTTCCCGTCTTACAGGAAATCTTCCCATGCCGAAGCTCCCCGCGCCTGCCGGGGGATTTGGTTGGAATCAATTCCCCTCTGCAGTTGGGATCCTGCCATGGATTAACTAAGCGACCTTGGAGCGCTGCTTCCCTCCTTGCCATGCCTTGTTTTCCCCTCCCAGAGTTGGGATGCTGTCCGGAGGTATCCGAGTGTCTCATGGGAGAGGTTGGAACCTCCAGAGGTTGGAGTTGAGAAGTCTCAGGAGAAGGTGGGGGTGTTTAATGGATGATCCTAGAGCTCTCTGAGACAGTAAATCTGCATTTTTCATGGAATTCTGGAATGGTTTGGGTTGGTTAAAGAGCACCTCCTTCCAACCTCCTGCCACGGGCAGGGATACTTCCCACTACCCCAGGTTTTTCCAAAGATAAAAACTTGCCATTGGAGGTGTTCTGCTGCTCCCACCTCCGTTGTTTGTCCTTAAACCACTTGGAACTTGAGCCAGCATAGGAAAAAACAGTATTCCCACCCTGGAAAGAGCATCCAGGCAGGGCAGCTGGAGCTGGGGATCGCACCCTGCTCCCTGTGGCCAGGACAGCTCGGACACGCCACGCGGGAGCCGTCGGGATGGTGAGGAGCCCTCTGGCACAGGTCGCCGTTCCCTGACAGCTCCACTTCATTCCCAGCGCTGATCCCAGGCGACACACGAGCGGATTGATGAACTCCGCTCTGCCGCTTTTCCGAGCCTTGGAGAAGAATGGCAGAGCCCGGGGCCAAGGCTAAAAACCTCAGTTAACATTAAAGTGAAGGATCTGCCGGTGCTTCTGCCGGGGGCAGAGGGGAGCGGATGCGCTTTTCTCTGCAGCCAGACGCGTGTCGGCTCCGCGGGAGGGGGGTTTGCCTTCTCCCGGGATGGATGTCACCGGCCCAGGGAGGGCGGGATGGGGATGCTGACTCAGCAGCCGCCGCTCCGTTGCCTGGAAAGACGCGGAACGGCGTTTGGAGCATCGCATTTTGCGCTGTGGGGCTGAGCAGAGCTTCCTTTGCCGCCCCCCCAGGCGCTGATCCCGATCCAGGCTGAGCGATGTGACAGGAATTTGTGCCTGGGCCTGGCTTTTATCATGCAGATTGCGCATAAATCATGCTAACTGACCCTGGAGTCAGGGATGGCTTCAAGGTCAACTTGGATTAGGCTTGGAGTATCCTGGTCTAGTGGGAGATGTCCCTGCACATGGCAGGGGGGTTGGAATGACATAAAATCCCCTCCATCCCAAACAGTTCTAGGATTTAATGATATCAAAGTGGTGTCAAATTGGTACAAGAAGAGAACTCCACCTTAAATCCCACTTCAAATCCCTCACCCTTATATTTAAGTTGCCATTCCCTCTGTGTTACAACTCTGAGTTGGATTTTAACTTCCCAGGGTGAAAATCCTCATGTATTCCCTCAATGAGGATGGAGGGAGAGATCAGGGAGCTGAGGGACAGCTTACAGCAGGATGAGCCAGCTGTGACCCAGCATTCCCATTCCTCTGAATCCCCTTTGCCTCCCTCTGGAGCCCTCAAATTGTTTTATCCCTGCCTGGGCTTGTGCCTGGAGCTAGCGCGATTTTGCCTAGATTTCCTGGCTTGCATAAGGTTTTCCCGCTGGGATTAACCCCTTGGAGAGGCAGGCACCGCCTGGAACCATAGCCCAGAGCTCATCACCTGAATCCCTGCAAAGTTCAGACTGTGGGGACTCAAAGGATGCAGCAATGGGGCTCTGGATTTGCCAGCAGCTTTCCCAGGGCTGAGCCAAAGCCTCTGCCTTTTCCTGAATTTCATGCTTAACTGAGGAGTCAAAGAAATTCAAATTTACACACCACTTGATTTGAGGAGAAGTGTGTCATTTTCTTTCTGCTTGGGGTGAAAAATTGCTCGGGCTTGGACACTGAAAAATGAGGGAATCTGTCCTTAAACATTCCTGTTCCTTACCTGTAGGACCCAGGGATGAGGATTTCTGGGGGGTTCTGATGAGTCAGGAGGCAGGGAAAGGCTCTGGATGCCCCTGCTGCATGCAGGGTAATTATGGATAACGCAGCCAGGGATGCTGGGATATTTCCAGGGATTTCTGATGTTGCTTTCTAGGTAGAAATTCCTCCCTGTGAGGAGCTGGATGAGGTTATCCAGAGAATCTGCCCCATCCCTGGAAGTGTTCAAGGCTGGGTTGGATGAGGCTTGGAACAACCTGGGATAGTGGAAGTTGTCCCTGCCCTTGGCAAGGAAAGAAATGAGATGGACTTTGAGATCTCTTCAACTCAAAGCTCTCTGCGGCTATGAAATTCGGGAGATGCCGCTTGGAATTCACTCCTTTCTGTGCCTCAGTTTCCCCAGCAGCAGGAGCTGTTCCTCCTTTCCCACCTGCGGGGGAGACTGGAATTGCTCGGGCTTTGCTTCTTTGGCCAGGGCTGGATTTTCCGAGCTCAGCACTTCTGCAGAGCCAATCCTTGGAGCTGGTAAAGTGCTGCGGGAGTGAGGATGTGCTGGATACCCGAGCCGGGTGGGAGCAGACAGCTTTTCCATGGATGGGCTGATCCTGCAGCCGGGCCGGGGCAGGGGGGAGCGGATCAATACCGCTCGGATACGGAGAGAGCTGGAATAAGCCGAGCTTTGTAAGTGAAGCCTGAGCTCCCAGGGCTCCCAGTAAAGGCCGTTTATCTCCAGACATTCCCGGCTGTCTGGATCCTCTCACAATACAGAGACATTCCAACCAGGATATGAGTCAGCTCGCAGGGATCTCTTCCTGATCCGGCCCAACACCGCTTTGTGCTGTTGGCTGACGCTGCCTGGTGTGGGTGACACCTCTTTTGGGGACAAGGACCAGCCGGGGAGTCCATCCCTACCCATCCTTCCTGATTTCCCCTGCATCCCATCCGGAACTGCAGACACTGAGCTCCCCAGGCATCCGTGTGCTCATCCCAAAGTTATGAGGAAAACAGTCAGGGAAAAGGCACGTGGATTTATTCCTTGATTTCTGGGCTTTGAGGGTGACTCAAACAATTTTCCTGGTCCACAGAGCTTCTGGCTTTATCCGTGAAATCCGTAGATCCGTAGAAGAGGAGAAGAAATTGGAAAGACCCTCCAGACCAACTGGTTTTTGCCCGATAAAATCCAAGGAAAGCTGGAAAAGGTTTGTGTTCCCCAGTTATGCCCCATCCAGGTCTCCTGGCCACATTCCCATGCTTCCCAGTGGCTCCAATTTGGGTATCAGCCCTGTCTAACCAGTCCAAGCTGGGATTGGGAGAAGAAAAGAACTGGGTTTTGGGCCTTTATCCATGTCCTGTCTCTGACCAGGAGAAATGCAAGGCAGGATGGACCAGCAGAGAATTCCCAGAGTTTTCTCCCTGTTGCCAACAATTTGTACCCTTGAACCAGTGTTTCTCCACCTCTATTATGGTATGGATTTTCCCCCTTATAATGTGCCTGTTATCCATGCAAAATTTCAGCATCCTGGAGCAAGGAATTCCCTGGGTGTGGAATGCAACAGCCAAAAGGGAGGGAAAACTTTGCTGAGACCTGGAAAAATCAGTGCAGTTGTGAAAAGGAAAGAGCTGTGAAATCGGAGTTGTTTATCCCAAAAATCATCGGGAGTGATCCACACAGGCTCCTCCCAATTTAGAAGCTCTTAACTCTTCCCCTAAATATTGGTGTTTTGGGTCTTCCACAACATATTTGGGAATAAACAAAATCCAGGCCAGGGGATTTTTT
This sequence comes from Ploceus nigricollis, assembly GCA_013399945.1. Classification (NCBI taxonomy): domain Eukaryota; kingdom Metazoa; phylum Chordata; class Aves; order Passeriformes; family Ploceidae; genus Ploceus; species Ploceus nigricollis. The sequence continues at coordinate 153,466 of VXBC01012963.1, forward strand.
TGGCGCACCATTCCAGCCATTTCCCTGCTCCTCCTTTCTCCCCCCCTTCCCATCTCATTTCCTCGGGAGCCAAAGGAATCTGTCTGCCTGATGGATGGCTCCTGACAAGCTGAGAAGCCAAAGATCACATGTCAATAGGGCCATAATTAGGAGAATTGAGCCCTGTCAGGGCCTCCCGGAAATTTATCTGGAATCAATGGCCAATAGGGTGGAAGGAATGAAGATGTGGGAGTGTTTGCTTTGGAGCTGCCATGGATTTTTACACCCTGTCTGCACAGGGATCCTGCTGGCCAGGCCTTTCCTGCTGCCTGAAAGAGGGGAGGATTATGGAATTAGCCATGGAGATCTGCCCTGGCACCCGCTGACCCTTCTGGGGATGTGGCCGCACCCCCGGAGCAGGCACAGTGAGGGGGAAAAGTGGGATAGAGGATGGAATTCAATGTTTTGCTCTTCCTTCCACTGGGAAAGAGCATGGCAATCCTAGGCATGGGCTGGGAATCTGAGAATATGAAGGGAATTTTAGGAAATGTGCCCAAATAAATCCCCCACGTCCCCAAATCCCCCCAATGTCCCTGAATCCCTCCAAACACCCTCCATGTCCCCAAACCTTCCCTGTCTCCAAATTCTCCCAATGTCTCCGAATTCCCTCCCTATCCTCAAATTCCCCCAAATCTCCCCAGTGTCCCCAAATTCTGCCCCCATGTCCACATTTCCCTGTGTCCCCAAATCCCCCCAATGTCCCCAAATCCCCAGGTTCCCAAATCTCTCCCACATCCCTAAATTCCATCCCAAACTGCCATGTCCCCAAATCTCCCCAGTGCCCCCATTTTCCCACATCCCCAAATTCCCACTCCATGTCCCACACCTGGCACCCCACATCAGGGTCTTGGATCCACCTAGGGATGCAGGATGGGAGAGGCAGCAGCTGAGGGGACAAGGACATCGTCACCTCCCATCCCCCGCTGAGACAGGGCTGGGGTCTCATCACTCATGAATTAAACCTGGATTAAACCTCCAGGTGAGGCTCAGCCTGTCACAGTTTTCCAGGGATAGTACTGCCAGAAAAAGTTGGGATTTAGGAATTCACTTCCTCTGGAGGCTGCTAAAGTCTGGGACACTGCAGGGATTTTTTCTTACAGCTTTCCCCACCCTGAGGCACTTTCTGGATATCCCTGAATCCCAAATTTCCTGTGATGTCCTTGGCACAGGTGAAGGACTGGGGGGTTTGCACTTCTATGGGCTAGGTCTGAATCCTTTCTGCAATTCCAGGGTTTACAGGCAAAGAAAAGCTTGGAATGCCCTGGGAAACCCTTCAGCATCTGCTTTAATGCTTTGTTGGTGCAGGGGTCAATGGCCTGGCCCCAAAACTGTTGAACCATGAAAACAGATGAGGTTAAAGCCAGAAATCCTTTGGAAATGCTTTTGGATGCCAGGCGGGATGGAGCTGGAATCACACAAGCCAGAGAGAAGCAGCAGGCAGGGAGTGATCCCTCCCTGCCTGGGGAATGATGCTGGGATTGGGATATTGGGGTACCACACTGTGGTGTTTCTACCCCAGGGTTGAAATAAATTGAAGAAAATCTTTGGAATTCCAGCCTTGTGCATTGCTCCAGGGGTTGATTCCACTTCCTATCCATGGATTTCCCCCCCAGGGTGGAGCAGGCATTCCACGCTCCCTGGACTGAGCTCACCCAGCTTGCCCATCCCACAAACTCTGCTCCTGCTCACCCAGCCTGCAAAATCAAAGCTTGGAAAAACTCCCAGGGATTAGGGCTTCAAATCAGTGAAATCATCGATTCCCTGTTGGGAATTAGGGATCAGAAAGGCTCTCCCAGCCTGTTTTTGTCATGGCAGCATCCTCAAGCCCCCTCCACGGCCAAAATCCCAACTTTTCATCACATCCCAGTGCATCCACCAGTCCCCCCAGCCCTTACTGAGATTCATTTCACTTCTGAAAACCCCATAGGATTGTAGGAAAAGAATCAAGGAAAGGGGAAGGATCCAGAGACTTCCAAAGGCTGTGGATACCACAGAGCTCCTAATTTATTGCTTCTGTAATTGGGGTTAATTACTGGTGACCAAATTTATCTTCTCGCCTCTCATTAATCCCAAACACAAAAGAACCCTGTTTGCAATCAATTGCTGTTTAATTACAGCACAATAGCTGCCTTCTGAGATCGAAATCCTGGCTGGCTCCAGGTCTTGAGGAGGATGGGAGTGGAAAAATGGAGGATGAGGATGCAAGCTGGGACTGGCATTGTGTATTCCAGGGATTTGTGAAACCCAGGAAGAGGAGTGGGAAGCCTCCTTGTCCTGGTTGAAGGATCAGGGAGTGGCTTTCAGCTGGGGAGAAACGAGAGGGAATGACCTCAGGTTACACCTGGGCAGATTTAGGTTGGATATTTGGAAAAATAAATGTCATGGAAAAGGTTGTCAAGCCCTGGAAAAGGCTGCCCGGAGAAGTGGTGGAGTTCCCATCCCATGAGGAATTTCAAAGAGAGGTGGGATTCAGGGATATGGGTTACTGCTGGAATTGGCAGTGCTGGATTAATTTGACTCAGTGATCTTCAAGGTCTTTTCCAACCTAAAGGATTCCAAGATTCTGGGATTTGGATGGAAAACATGTTCAGTGTGAAACCTCTCAGGGAATATTTGGTCCACTCTCAACCTGAGAACAGTGGGAATGGAATTTCCTTCCTCAAGGAGAACAAGGAAACAAGGTCCCAGCACTTCCCAGGGCTTTGTTGTTTGGACTGAAGGTGTTTGAGGTGACCAGGAGATTCCCTACAGGACATGGAAAGTGAGGAAGAAGGGGAAAAAAAGGGAATTGTAGGAAAGCTCTTATTTCTGCAGGCAAACTGTAGTTTCCTATCCTGGATCCCCCATTCCTGGGGACAGAACTCACCAGCTCCAGGACCATATCTGAAATCTCCAAATTGTTTTTTTTTTTCCCCAGGAGAATAATTTCCTTGGCACTGGTGCCTGTTCTACCCCCTCATTTATCCCGATAAATGTTCTGGATTAAATAAACTCCCCTCCCAGCCCACCCCTCCCTCCCCATTCCTTAGGAGCCATCAATCTCCAGGATTATTGAGCCCAGTTTGGGAGTTAGTGGGGTGTTGAAAACGCTCCAGTCTTCCCTTTATCACTTTCAGATCAGTCCATCGGATGGGAATCCATCAGGGAAAATTATGGCAGAGGCTGTGCTGATCTATGGCTCCCTGTTCCCGGATCAATCCAGCTCTTGCCCTTCCAGCGTGGGGGCTGTGAGGATCCAGGGCTGGCCACACTTGACTCCCTTCTCTTAAAACACCACATTCATCAACACTTCCCATTCCTGCAAGGATTTTGTCCTGGGATGTGCTGGAGATGGGATAAAATTCCCACTGAATCAAACAAGGTGGAGGCTGAATTCCTCTTGGGACCTCAACTCCTGACTGGAGCTACTTACTGACATTTATTGCATTTAAAATTTGAGTGGATTTAGGGATTATGAGTAGCCAAAATCTGGACTGTGCTGGAAATTCATCACATCCCAAAATTTAGCTGCTCTTAGGATGGTGCTGAGGTGGTTCATCCACCCTGGGGCCAGGAGTCAGGACCAGGAGCGGGGTTTGGAGCTGTTTTTCCACCTGGGCATTCTCCATCACCCTCTTCCCGTGCCCTGTGCGGATCCAGAGGGAAGAGCACCACCTACTGAGTCTCCCTCACTTCTTCCTTCCTTATATTTTTTTTCCTTTTCTCAATCTATTTTATTCCTATTTGTGTTCTTTTCTTCTCCCTGAGAAAGGCAGGAGCACGTTCTCCTGATCTCTCCAGACGTTTCTGCTTGCTCTGATTTTCCTGTGTTAATGAGACTTCCTTGGGGTCTTTCTGCTTCCTGCCTTCGGGAATTAACAGCACCTCCAGCCTGATGCCTCCCCAGATCCAGGTTTTCTCTTGGAAGAAGTGTGGGAAACAAAATAAATTGGGTAAATTTTGCCTCAAAATCGGAATTTAAGCTAAATATTGAAGAATTTGCTAAAGCAGAAATAGATGTGGGAATATATTCCTCTGGATGGATTTTTCCATATGTGACTGTCCATATGTAGGAACATGTCTCTGGATGTGTTTTGGCCAAGGATTTAGGGAATTAGCTGGAGACTTTCACATCTGGGTTCAGTTCCCACCCTGGCACAACGCTTTTAATATTGATTAAACACAGAAAAAATCCTTGAAAACAGATTATTGGGAGAATCAGAGAAATCCACTCTGGTGTTCCCTGAACATTTTTAATTGGGAGATGATCCAACTTTTAAAGGATAAGACCTCAGCCATGTTATCCCAAAGCCCTTCATTTGCATCCAATGCCAAATTAGACTCATTAAATGTCCTCTTGTTATTTCTTCCTGTTTGGTTTGTTTGTTTGAGCCATAAAAGTGTTTGTGTTTCTCCCAAGGGAATTGGGTGGGGAATTGGCACAGGATGTTTTGTAAGGATTTACAAACCCCTAAGTCCCCTCACCTGCTTCCAAAGGTCTCAACACTGTGGATATCCCAGGAAGGACTTGGTGGGAAGTGGGAATGAGGAGATCCTTGTCAGTCCTCAACATTACCTATTTTCTGTTTCATGCCCCACATAAAGCTGAGGGGCACCAGATCTTTCCACTGGGAGAAAAAACCCAAATGTGGCATCACTATGGATTAAATGCAGTCTGTAAGGAATGACTGGGAAAAACAGGAGATTGTTTATCCCAAAGAATGAAGGGAGATGGGATAACAGCCGGCAATTATATAAACGGCTGCTGCAGGAAGGGGAGGGACACGTTTCCCTGTGTATAGGACAAGGAATAAGGAGCTTAAAAACCAGCAAAGGAGATTTAGAGCTGTGGGATAGAGGAGGGCTGGGATTAATTGCTGGGAGGAGGGGAAGGGTGGGATCTCCAGGGATGGAGTTTGGAGGACAAATGTGTCAAGAAGGGCTTAAAGAGAGTGGATTCATCCACGGGACAGGAAGCAGGGAAGATAAACATCATCCTGGATGTTTTTCCAGTGTTTCAGGTGCCTCACAAAGCAACATGAGTGGATTTTGGGATTTCCAGAGTGGGATGGGGGGTTTGGCAATTTGGGAGTTTTTCCTCTGTGAGGCTCCTGCTCATTCCTTGGAATGAGCCACGTGGTGCCACACGGAGCTGCCTCTCCCTGCCATCACTTTTCCCTGCTGCAAGATTTCCCTGCCATCCCTTTTCCCAGTTCCACAGATCCCAAGGTGACCTGGGATGTGTGTTCATTGAATCCTGGAATGGTTATTGTTGGAAGAGACTTGGAAGATCATCCAGTTCTGACCCCCTGCCATGGCCAGGGACAACTTCCGCTATCCCAGGTGTTTCCAAGTGTCATCCAATCAAGGCCTTGGGCACTTCCAGGGATGGGGCATCCACAGCTTTCTGGGCATCACATCTTCGCTTCTTTCCCATGTTTCCACCTTGGAAATGTTTTTTTGGTGGGAATCATCCAGCCAAGCCAAGGTGATCCCATCACCTCACGGAAGTAAATCCGCTGATGGAGCAGAAGTCGGAAACAGCCCAGCAAAAACTTGAGACAGCTCTCGTTTCCAGTAATTCCCAGGGAAGGGTGTCAGCCATGATTTCTAGGAGCCACACGCAGCAGAAAGCAGGGAATTGCTGGCAGCACTAATGAAGTTACGGCCATCCGGTGATTGGGTTAGGAGATCCTCTGGGAGCGGCCGGCGAGGTGATGGACGGAAAGCAGAACGGGAATTAAATTGCATTTCATTTCAATTTGGCCATAAATTTGATGATTTCATCAGATAAGGAATAAAGAGGGAGGGGAGGAGGGGGAGGAGAGGAGGGGGGAGGGAGGGATCTGCAGGCAGGGAGTGAGGAGGACACGAGGAATTACATCGTCCTGGTTTGTACCATTGTAGGTCATTCATCAGAAGTGCCAAAGGTTTTATGGATAGGACATAAATCACCTGCTCCCCATGGATTATTCACTCTGGTAATAAAGGTTGGGAATACAGGTTATCGAACTGTCCTGGGATTTATGGGAGAGGATGCAGGGGGTGAAGAGAGGAGATGGACCCACCATGGGATGCTCCACTTGGCAGCAGTGGTTTGTGTCACCTGAGTCATCTGCTGAAGTGTGGATGTGTCACCAGGGGTGGAGAAACTGTCAGGTTACAAGTGATGCACGAGCCAATGAGAATTCCCAGTTTTGGATGCATCCAAAGGGATCTGGACAATCTTGAGCAGCGGGGCCATGGGAATCTCATGAGGTTTAACAGAACCAAGTGCTGGTGCTGTAACTGAGGGAGAGAGAGTCAATCCCAGGATCAGTCCAGACTGGGAAGGAGCAGATGGAGCAGCCCTAGGGAGAAGGATTTGGAAGTGCTGGTAGGTGAGAGGCTGGACATGACCCAGCAATGTGTGCTTCAGTCCCAGAAATCAAATTGTATTCTGGGCTGATCCCACACTGTTGGCAGCAGGAGTGGGGAATTCTACCCTTCTGCATTGCTTAGGTGATATCCCACCTGGAATGTTGCATCCAGCCCTGGATCCCAGCACAGGAAGGACATGGAGCTGTTGGAGCAAGTCCAGAGGAGGCACCAAGGTGATCAGAGGGATGGAGCAGCTCTGCTGTGAGGAAAGGCTGAGAGGATTGGGATTGCTCAGCCTGGAAAAGAGAAGGCTTGGAGGGACCTAATTGTAGCCTTTCAGAACCAGAAGGAGCTGAAAAAAAGATGGAGAGGGACTTTTTACAAGGGATGGAGTGACAAGGAAAGGGGGAATGGCTTCAAACTTATAGAGAGTAGGGTTAGATGGGATACTGGGAAGAAATTCTTCCCTGATTTGGGTGGTGAGAATCATGGAATCATGGAAATGATTTGGGTGGTAAGGGACCTTAAAGATAATCTCATTTCAACCCTTCCACTAGACCAGGTTGCTTCAAGTTCTGTCCTACCTGGCCTTGAACTCTTCCAAGGATGGGGCAGCCACAGCTTCTCTGGGCAGCCTATGCCAGGGCCTCACCATCCTCCCAGAGAAGAATTCCTTTCCAGAGAGAATCAAAGATCTCCAGCGTTGGAATCTAATACTCGAGATCTTCCAGAAATGGTCACAATTCACTCCAGTTTGGTGACACTGTGGTTCCAGACCCTGACAAAACGCCAAATTAACTCCTGAGAATGAGAAACATCCTCAGGGCAATATTGCCCTGGAATGTTACATGGGATCACTGGGAAGCACTCGAGGGACAGGCTGTACTACATTTCCTTAGCACACTGATATCTGCATATCTCCAGTCCTTCTGACCTCACAACATTCCAGCTGGGTGTGTCAAGGCTTCTGTCCCAAACTGGTGACAGATTTGGATGTCTCAGCAAGCTTCAGCCTTATTTTGCCATGCCTTGCTGTGCAGGGGTTTTCATCCTTACTGGATGAAGGATTTGGTCAGGGATAGGACTGGAAGCAATTTTGGTGGGATACCTGGCTATCCCATAATTTGTGGGATATTTGGACATCCCATAATTTGTGGTAAAGTGGTGGCGTGGTGCACAACCCTAATTTTCGTGACTAAGAGCTTGCCATTCCTTGAAATAGGATGGATGGACTCAAAAATGGGGCTGGATGTGAAGTGACTCCATGTCCAGTTCAGCATTTCCCCAGTTCAGACATGGGAAGCTGAACCAACTTCTGATGGAGACTTTCTCCATGGATCCTTCTCCTCGTGAAAGTGAGTCTGAGACCCTTCTGATCCCAGAAGTTCAAACACGGAATGCAGCTTCACAGTCCTCTGGGGCATCACTGGAGGACCACACACATGGAATCTGCGGGAACATCTACTCCTCTGAAGGCTGGATGGTGAAAACATCAGCAACACAGGTCAGGGATGGGGTAAAGAAATTCCAGTGGGATGTTATAAGTCCTTCCAGGAGCAGCTGAAGGAGCTGGGGGGCCTCAGACAGTAGAAAAGGAGGCCCGGGGGGGACCTTCTCACTCTCCACAATTCCCCAAAAACAAGGTGCAGCCAGGTGGGAGCTGGGCTCTGCTCCTGGGGAACAAGGGACAGGACAAAAGGAAATGGCCTCAAGTTGTGACAGGGGAGGGTCAGGTTGGACACCAGGAGGAATTTCTTAATGGAAAAGGTTGTTGAGCATTGAAAGGGGATTCTCAGGGAGGTGGTGGAGTCCCCATCCCCAAGGGACACCTGGATGTGGCACTCAGTGCTCTGGACTGGTTGACAAATTTGGAATCAGTCACAGTTTGTACTCAGTGATCTCGGAGGTGTTTTCCAACCTCACAAATTCTGGGATTCGGTGGTTCTTTGTTGATGCTGAAATTGTCTGGGACAGTCCCAACCCCTGGATCTACATGATTAAAGCTACAAAGCCGTGCTCTGAACGAGGCCTCTCGGATCTCTGGTGGGATCAATGATCCCTTGGGACACACCACCACATTCCCACATTCCTGCTACACCTGGCTGCTACGGGGACGGGATATGGATGAGCTGTGCTGAGCCTGGGAGCTGCTTTGTGCTGGTCCAGCAGTGCCAAATGTGACAGGAGCTTGGCCTGCCCTTGAGGCCAAAGCTTTTAAACTCAGCGTGAGAGAGAGGCCAAAGATATTCCCCATCAATCTTAACCCCGGAGCTCCAGCTGCAGCAGGAATGGGAAGGAATTGGATTCCAGCAGTTTGGCAGTTTTGTGAGCATAATTAATACACGTCATTGCCAGGAATTCCCGTGTAGTCGTACAGATTTTGACCCATATTTGGGATATTCCTCTGGAGAGTGCAGATGGGAACCTGTTTCAAAAGGAATCTTTAGTGGAACTTCCACATGTTAAATGTGAGGGATTACAAGTGTTCCCAAAATAATGACTGGGAGGTACAAGGGGAAAAAAATGCCGGAATCTATTTCACATGCACAATAATTTACTTTTAGATGTGCAGTAAAGATTTTATATGCACAATAATTTACTTTTACACGTGTAATGATGTTTTTACACATGGAATCATTCATTTTTATGGATAAAAACCGACCAATTAAAAACCCGGGTGTTAAACATCCCTCCCACCAATCCTGAAGGATTTGTTTTGGAGTAAAACTTCACTCAGGCCTAACATCAACATTTTTGTGCAGCATTATTGTTGCTTTTCCATCTGGTTCCATGTGCTGCACCTGATTCTTTTCCAGTTCATCCTCACGGGAAGTAGGAGCAGCTCCATGGGCCATTGGAAAGGGATGTGAGGGCCACATCACCTGGATTGTCACTTGTTTTTCCCCATGATCTATTCTGATCAGCTCCCTGAATCTATGGGAGGAATATCACCTCCAGCAGAAAGAGGTGAGAAAACATTTAGGGGATCAGGGAATCATGGAATGGTTTGAATTGGAAGGGATTTCCAAGGTCATCTAATCCATGGGCAGGGACACCTTCCACTATCCCAGGTTGCTCCAAGCCCTGCCCAGCATGGCCTTGAACACTTCCAGGGATGAGGCAGCCACAGCTTCTCTGGGAATTCTATTTCAGGGCCTCACCCACCTTTGCATGGAAAAATTTCTTCCCAATGTCCCATCTTTCAGTCTGAAGCCGTAGTGGTGGGATTTTCCATCAGTGGAACTGATCAATTGCAAGAACAATTTAAAGATTCCAAAGGGTCCATACAGCTCAGAGGAAAAGAGATAAGGCCATGAGAAATTCCAGCTGTTGAAGGATCAATGGAAAAAATTTGTTCAGAGACCTCAGATCTGCTTCCATCTTTTTTTTCCCATGAATCTCTTCACTTGGCCAAGTCAGATGAGATTGGAGCTTCCATTTCTCAGGTGAATCTTTTGATCAGACGGCACAAGTTTAGGGGTCTGTGTTCCCTCAGTTTTTCCTGCATATTTAATTCCATATTTAAATGGGGTACACTTCGGAGCCCTCTATCCAGGATGGATTATTAATCTCCAGGAATTTAGATAGAAAGGGAAATATCTCCTTGTTGTCCCTGAGGCTTCATCTCCATGGAAAACCCTCTGCTGTAGTGAACAGGCAAATTCACTGTCCATAGCCAAATCCAGGATGATCTGAAGGAATAAAGGGAGTGAATAAATTAAGAAATGCTTCCCAATATTCTGGAATCTGGTGGATTAAACACCCCTGCTCAGGCCAGAGGGTCACCTCCAAGCAGGGCTCTCCTGGTCTCGCTGAGTCTTTGCCAGTGGCGACTCAGTTACTTTGAGTGGGAATCTCAAATTACTGCAAACCTGGTGGATTCCAGGGAAGAAGAGGTGGAAGGGACTGGAAATAAAAATAATAGTCCCCAGTCTAGGAAAAAAGAGGTTCACAGGATCTTTTCTTTGGACAATCTTGGAGAGAAGGGAAGGAAAAGAGGAAAGTGGATGGTCAAGTGTAACAAAACAGCACAAACTGAAACACTTCTCCTTGGAGAAATCCCAATTCTGAAAAATAATTTGGTTTTGAGTTCATAAATGTTCAGTGGGAGCCTGATGCTGCAGGAAGTGGAAAAATTTATTTTCATCCAAAATTTCTATTTTTTCAAGAAAAAAAAATGTTTCCATGGAAGCTTTTTTTGGAGGATCCAGTTTCACCAGCTTTGACTGCTGGAGTGCTCAAGACTCTGGTTATGGGGTATTTTGAGCAAGGAAATGGGGAAAAATTGGTGAAAGTGTCAAGCCATTGGGAAATCCAATGGAAAAATGATCCAGAATGGTTATGGATCAATGTCCCAGTAGAGGGGGTGGGAATTCTGCTGGTTGGTGGCGTCTGCACTTGACAACACTTCCCAAACAAAAGGGCAGAGAAGCAACCTAAGGATTTACCTGCAAACCATCCTAAAAATCATCTCATTCCAACTCCCTGCCATGTGCAGGGATACATTCCACTACCTCAGGTTGCTCCAAGCCCCATTGTGGAGCACTTCCAAGGATGGGGCAGCCACAGCTTCTCTGGGAATTCCATTCCAGGGCCTCACCACCCTTAAAGTTAGCTCAGAACAGCTCCTTGATTATTTTTTAAGGTTCTTGGAAAACTGAAATCTCCTGAAGGACAATTCAGCTGGTAAAAGGAAAAAAGAAAAAAAGACAGAATGGTAAAATGAGAATGATGAGAGAGGATGGTTAAAAAACAACCAAAGTGTCCCCAAAAGGGTAATTCCGCCCCACCAAGAGTGACACTGGTTTGAAAAACTGGCTTAGAGGCAAAGGGACAGTGACAAGGGACACATCAAATGGGAAAAAAAAGGAATAAAGGACATTAGATTTGCACAAAAATGGAGAAAATCAGTGAGATGAGCAAAAAGCCAGGAGAGGCTCTGGCCAGTAGAGCTGAGGCCAGCAAAGAGTTGAAATACTTTGGGAACAGAAGGAGCTATAATAACCCCGGTATTGATTCCTCCTTGGAAGGGAAATGTGCAAAGCAGGCATTTTCCAGGGATATTTGTTTTGTATTTGGAGGGAAAAGCAGATTTGTTCCTGATTAAAGGGAAGGGATGGTTTACAGGCTGGCATTTAGTGGGGAACATTCCAAATAGCCCCTCTTAAAAAACACTCAATGTGCTAAAAACAGGGATTAACTCTATCCAAGTGTTTTCTAGGATGTGGCCAAGAAGAATCAGGGTTGGTTTTCAAGATCCCAAGGCAGGGAAATCCAGGGGACAAGAGGAAATCTGATGTCATGTCAGTCTGTTAAGGAATGGGAATGACTTGGTTAATTATTGCCTGCCATTGATTCCAGGCAAAATGAGGGAACACCTCACCAGGACTCGATTAATAAGGAATTACAGGAACATGATGCTAATCAGCAGGGGGTTATGGGAAATCGGTCTTGTCAAATTAAGCAGCTTTTATAAACGCAATTAGAAGAGGGAGGATAATTAACGAACTTGCAAAGGGTTGGGATTGAGTTGCTGGGGGAGATGTTGAAATCCAGAAGTTTTGGTTCAAAAAGTGGCATTTGGGAAGTGGGAGGAACAATGGGAGTTGTAGCCATTCCTGGAACCCCAACCCTTTAACCACAATATTCACACAGCACGACGATATCCAAGTAATATCCATGCAGGCTGTGAGATCCAAAACCTTGGAAAAGTTAATGGTTTTTGACACTCAAGTCCATACATTGATAAAGAAATAAACTCCCAAGGTGGCTCCTCAAAATGAAGGCAGAAGATGGCTGTGTCTTGTCACCAAAAGGGACAAGTGGGATGTGTTTTGGTATTGTAGATTTACATCTAAATAAATTTAGGATAAATTGGCTTTGTGTTGCCCTCCTCTCCCTGTTGTCCCACCATCCCAAGTCCAGAGGAGGTCACTCAGTTGATCAAAGGACTGCAGCCCCTCTGCTTTTCTGGGAGAGTTGGGAATGTCCAGCCTGGAGACAGGAAGGCTCCAAGGAGACCTTCCTGTGCCTAAAGGGGCTCCAAGAGAGCTGGAGAGGAACTTTGGACAAAGGATGGAGAGTGGGACAAGGAGGAATGGCTTCCCACTGCCAGATGGAAGAGTTAGATGGGATTTTGGGAAGGAATTCTTCCCTGTGGGAGTGGTGAGGCCCTGGCACAGGTTTCCCAGAAAAGCTGCGGCTGCCCCATTCCTGGAAATGTTCAAGTCCAGGTCAGATGTGGCTTGGAAAAACCTGGGATAGTGGCAGGTGTCCCTGCCTTTGGAAGGGAGGTGGAACTGGATGATTTTTAAGGTCCTTCCAATCCAAACCATTCCATGATTCCATGATTCTGTGACTGAGCTGTTGGAGTCTACTTTGGGTGGTGACTGATGGGGTCACCTCTGTGGTGTTGGGCAATGTCCTCCTCAACCATCCCAAATGGAAAAGCCTCCTTTCCCCACGCCGCAGGATGAACACGTTCCATGAATTTTAACCTCAGACCTCTGAATTTTGGCTGTGGGAATCCAAACTGTTCCATGATTCTTTCTTGGAATCGTGGAATGGTTTGGATTGGAAGGGACTTTAAGGATCATCAACTTCCACCCCCTTGCCATGGGCAGGGACACCAGAATCCCTCTAGAACTGGATGTGACTGCTGGACCACATCCTAAGGGATGATCCTGATAGGGAAATCAGGAATGCCAGGCCATGTCCCTGATTTCTGATCGACCTGCTCCATCCCCTCTCCCATTCCCATGCATCTTCCCCTTTTGCACTCCATAAAACGTGTCCTCTCAATTGAGATGCTCTGGTTTATTTGGGCTGTGAAATCTACTTAAACATTTTTAATTTGTCTTGTTTGGATATAGGCATCATTTGGATCGTGTTTTATGGGCACCCAGATCATTTTCCTTCCTGTAAATCGTCCCTTTAGTTACTGAGGCTTCTGGGAAGTTGTAAATCCTCCCTCCCATCTTTTCCATGGAGTTTACGTTGTTTTACAGCTTCATTAATAGGTTCTCTCCCGGCGAGGTTGATGAAAGTTATTGACCTAATCATAACCTATTAATTATGACAGTAAATCCCACTCTTGGAAATGTTTTACTGAGCAAATGTTACTTGGAAAATCTGCGGGTTAAACTGCAGATCCAAGAACTTTAAATCTCCTGTTCACTGCCCCAGTCATGGAGCTTGGGAGAAGCTTGTGGAGTCCTGCTGGCTTGGGAAAGTTCTTGTCTAGGGAGAATTCAGTTTTCCTAAATGTTGGCTCTATGTGTTTGAATTTAACATGGAACCTCAGGTGCATCCAGTTCTCCTTCTGGCTCTTAGAATCATGGAATCGTTTAGGTAGGAAAAGCCCTCAAGTCCAACTGTTTCCAGGTGCTGCCAAAGCCACCACTAAAGCCACCACTAAAAAATGTCCCCAGGTGCCACATCCACATGGCTTTTAAATTCCTCCAGGAATGGTGACTCAACCACTGCCCTGTTCCAGGGCTTGATAATCCATTCATTAAAGGAATTCTTCCTGATATCCCAGCTAAACCTCCCCTGGTGCAAGTTGAGGCCATTTCCTCTTTTCCTTTTGGTTTTTACTTCTGGAAAGAACAATTCATAAGGAATTTACTGACTTCTATCTGAGGCCCATCATAGGTGGGGTAATATTCCAAGTATCTGCCCAGAGAATCTGTGGACTTCTCATCACTGGAAGTGTTCAAGGCCAGGTTGAATGAGGCTTGGAGCAATTCAGGATAGTGAAAGGTGTCCCTGCCCATGGCAGGGGGTTGGAATGAGATGATTTTTTAAGTCCTTTCCACCCAAACCATTAATTCTAAGATTCCATGACTTTCCACAATCACATCCAGGACAGGTTTTTTATTGGAAGAATCCAGCTCCAAAAAAAACAACATCCCTAAAGCTGCACTGGGATCCCGTAAAACCAGGCAAGGAATGTTTCTCTTCCCTAAATCTCTCCCTTCCAGAGGCAGATCCATCGCTCCTGTTGCAAGTGCTCCTTTAGGATACACTCCCTGTAGCTCAGCTGCTGAGCGAGCAGCTCCCTTCTGCATGCTCAAATCCCTCGGGAAAACCACTTTGCTTATGAGGCAGAGAGAGAAAGGTCTCCCAGGAATCCAAGTGCTTCCATCAGCCTTTTGGAGTAGCCATCCGTGGTAGGAACTGCGAGAGGTCCCAGCTGGGCTTCAGGGTCTGGATTAAATAAGCATTAAAAGTTCGGATATGCGCAGGGAATTTATTGGAGAGACACACATGGGTATCCATTTATCCAGAAACTTCCACAGGATCACACCTCTGTGTCCCGATGTGTGTCCACATATTCTGAGTTCATGCCCCGAACATGCAGTTAAAGGCAATAAAAATGCTCAAGGAGCTTTTTCCTGCCAGATACCCCAAATTCATGGATAAGCATCCCACTGTGCAAGTGGGGAAGCTGCAAGGAAGTGGCTCAAAGGGAAGAGGAGATGGGAGTAAGGGATGGATATTGTTCCAAATCTCATGGCAAGGTCACAGCAGCACTGTGGGTTTGGAAGGAATATTGGGAAGAAATTTTTCCCTGCGAGGGTGCTGAGGCACAAGAATAGATTTCCCAGAGAAACTTTGGCTGCCCCATCCTTGGAAGTGTTGAAGTCCAGGTTGGATGGGGCTTGGAGCAACCTGGAATTTTGAAAAGTGTCCCTGCCCATGGCAGGGGATGTGTTTAGATGGTCTTTAAGTTCCCTTCCAACCCAAACCATTCCATGATTTTATGATTCCATGAAGATCAAGAATCAGGAGATAAGAAAGTAAAGATGAGGAAGGAATGCAGAGGAATGTGGTGAGGTGGAAGCAGGAAGCACCTTTCCAAGGCTGTTAAAAATAAAGCTGAAATAGCTGTTTAAAGTGAAACATGGAAAGATTGAGATCATTGCAAGAATTTTATTGGGATTTTTGGTCATTTTTAAACAGTTTTCAGTTTCCCAGAGGATTCCAATAATTTTAATATCCTTTTGGAATGACAAATATGCATGGACATAACAGTTAAGTTGCTCTTGTTTCTTGTTGTGTCCCCATTTCTGTTCCTGACATCCCTTATATGAAAATCAGCTCCTTTTGCACCACTTCCACAATTTTACCTCTTAATTCCCACTGAAACTTCCAAGAAAATTTCCTTTTGGCCATTGTCTGTTGTGGACGCTGAACTATTTGATTTTTGCTGGCATTGTCCATTGCTTCACATGCTCTGTACCAATCTCCCAACACATTCCTGGGAATTTCAGGTCTGTTTCCATGACTGCAGTCTGAATAACTCCACTCACACTCTTTTGGAATTTGGGAACCATGCTGGGATTTACATATAAAGCACAAAGCAGTTGGATGAACCAACAGAACCCTCCTCACTTCCAGCTGCATTTTCCATGTGTCCAGCAGAGGGAATAAGACCTTGTCAGGTGCTTAAATGCCAAGAGATGTTTTGGATTAAAATTTTGTGGGATATGAAGGCCTCATATATTTTGGAAGTGCTCCATGTCCTTCAGAGCTTTTGTGGAGATGTGAAACAGGGCGAGGAATATTGGATGCTTCATGGGTGGAATCCCAAGGGATAAAAATGGAAAAAATATCAGGCAATAGTAGCCTGAAGAGTGGAAACAATGTGGATTTTGCTCTCCAGACTCCTAGTTATCCAAATGCTCATTTTTCCTTGAAAATGGTGCTTATGGAGAAAATGACCTATTGGCTTGTCACAGTCCCTGCTCCCTGCAGGAAAATCCTGGATATGGGTGTTGAAATGGAAAATAACTTTCCTGATGTGCTTGGATAATTCCCAAGGCTCTGTTTCACTGCTGTAGTGGCAGAGATGAGGAGTTTTATTCCTCATCAGGGATCCTAATTTTGGAATAGAGGATCAACCACTGACCTGCAAGAACAGCTCAGCAGGGAAGTCAGAATTCCCCATTGTCCCTCTTCCCTGGTTTAATTCCAAAGTAAGGATGGGACTCCTGCTGGTCTGCAGGAGTGGGGCAAAGAGAAACATCCGAGGTTTGGACACCCTCCAAGCTGGAAAAATCAGAGTTTTGGGGGAAATTACACTTCCCTCTGTGATTAGAAATTATTTCCAAACCCAACTTCCAACTGCCTCCCAATGTTCTTAAGCCTTTCATTGGTTAAAAATGAAATAAATTTGAATTAATAATTTATATGAATAATAATAGTAGTTCATATCCTCAGATAGACAAATTGCTGGCAGGGTGTTTTAGGAGATGCTGCAATTCCATTCTGGGCTTCCTCATCTTTTTTCCCTCTGGATACCAAGAGATGTAAATGCAGTTTATGACTCTGGAATTCTCACAACAATGGTAAGGGCAGGATTTTGCCCCAGGGCATCACAAGTGCCGCTAAATATTCCAGAATTGTCATTTTAAGGGATAGAGGGAAAAGGAAACCCAGTGGGAAAGGATAAGGTCTTCAGGGCCTGAGGAATCCACGGATGGAAAGAGAAGGAGGAAAGGGAAAAGATGGCAGTGAGAGAACAGGTCCAGGGTGAGGAAATTGGGCAAAAAGAATGTGCTGAATTCTGCTGTGTTTTCTGCCCCTGAGCTCAGACACACACCGCTCATTGCATGTAATTCATCAAAAAATAGCTGGATGGCCCTGGGATGAAGGAAATTCCTGGTGTATCCCTAGTTAACCATATCTTCAGCACCTCTGACAGCTCCTCCTGACCCTGCGGGATTTATCCATCAAACTCCATCCACGCCAAGAGACCTTGGTTGGGTGACAAGGAGGGAGCAAGTCACCCATGTTTTTCCATCCAGCATCCAAGGGGGGCTGAGGATGTGGCTGGAGGTCACGGCTGATCCTGGTGCTGATGCCACAGAGCTGTGAATTCCCGTCCTGGTGCCGCCGTTCCTCCCTGTGAGGCTCATTCCCTTCCGGAAGCGGGACCGGCCGGCGCAGCCGAGCGCCAGAGCTGTCGAGAGATGAAATCAGAGCCGGCCCAGCTTGGGTTGCAGGGACGGCTTTCTGTTCCCATTAATAATTCAGGGATCCCCTGGGGGCGGGAGGATGACATCATATCCCACCCTTTTCCCATTGCCACCCTGCCTTTCCCTTCCCTCTTTCCCATCATTCCTCTGCATCCAAAGAGCTGGGGACATCTTGGGACCATGTTGTGTTACCCTCAAAGACCACGTCTCCTAGAAATAGAATTCCCAATCCTTGTTTGCCAGATGTTTGGTCTGTTTCAGCTACCCAGGAGAGGAGAATAAACCCTGGGAATCATTTTCTGCCTCCAGCCTTTCCCTGAGGAGTTTGGTCATTCCAGGATGGTTTTACTGAGTTGGTGAGAGCAGTTTGGTGTCATCTCTTTTTGGGAAGGGCTGTAGGGAAAAAAATAGAGAAAAGTCCTAGAAAAATCCTGAGTATTAAAAAAAGGCCTGAGTTTCACAGACGATTGGCAAGGAAGGATCCTGCAGTGAGGAATAATGCTGGAATTTTTTCCTGCTGGTTCATGGTGGGAATACAGATTGTGGCTGTGGTTGTGGAGGTGGAGATTGTCACTGTGAGGGTGACACCTCTCACCACTGAAGGAATCCTTTCCTTCAGGTCCTCCTTTTCTTCAGTCCTGGAGCTCAGCCATCTGTGCAACCAAACCTGAGGCTTTTTTGTGAGCATCCCTACATGGTCCCTCTTCCACAGTGAAATTCATCATCTTTGGTGTCCAAGTCCACCCTTGTGGTGGTATTGGCAGTACTGGAGGGAGACAGGGGTCGGAAAATATCTTGGAAGGATCCAGAGAAACCAATAGATCATGGAATCATAGAATGGGTTGAGTTGGAGTTACCTAGTTCCATCTCTCTCCATGAACAGGGGACCTTCCACTAGACCAGGACCCCCCTTTAGCCTGGTCTTGGACACCTCTTTAGATGTCTAAATATTTTCTGGATACTTTGCCAGGATTGTGTGAGAAACACAACAAGGAGGGAACAACAGCTTTCCTTGGAGGAGGCCAAAAGTCCTCCTGTGTGTGACTTGTGGAACTCTTCCTGCACTTTTTGGGACACACAGATACTCCAAGTTTTATACTCCTTATTTTCCTTTTTTCCTTTTTGTTTTCCTCTCTACAAAGTGCGTTTTTCATATGGAATCATTCCTGGGGAGCTTTGGGATCAACCTGGGTCAGTTCAGTCCCACTGTAACCACCCCACAGAAATTTCAACCTAAGGCACTGTGTCACTTACTCAGAAATTCCCAACAACTGGATTTGCCCCAGGAGATGGACCTGAAGGATGGATTTGAGCCAACTCCACCATGGGCATGGGGTGCGCTTGCCCCATGTGCCCAAATCGCCCATGGTTGAAAGGTGATGGGGACTTCAGTTGCTGCAATGTCTCCATTTGTATCTTAAAAATATGGATGAGGAATTTCTCTGGATTTGCAAAAGGGTTTGGAACTTCCAATAAACTCCTTCCCCAAATTCCTTTCTCTGAAGCTTTATTAAGGGGAAAAGGGCTTTTCTGGACCTCTGCCATGAAGCGTCTTTACGCCTCTTTCAGCACAGCACAGAGGAACTCCCTGCAGACTTCAAACCAGCTGAACACCCCTAATCTCCTCTTAGCCCCTGTTATTCCTCTCCTGAGTGTCTCCTGCTTTGGAATCAGGGCCTGCATAGTTCATTTTCCCCCGTTTAATTTCTCGACTTCCTCTTTTTCCTCAAGGATTCCAAGTGTTAACACAAGGAGACTCCGGCTGAGCTATCTGATTTATCCATCTCCTCACCTTGACTTTATTTCCTGGTCACAATTCCAAGTGCTAATGTTACATTCCTGGTTTAAGTATCTGATTTATCCACCCTCACCTCCCCCATTACTTCATGGTACGGGTTTGAAATGTTAATTTTAATAATAAAAGTTTTACACCCCCGGTGCTTTCCGCGCTAACACGGGGACATTATTTCCTAGGATGAGGGTTTTAAAAGCTAATGTCCTAATGCTGCTTTAATTGTGGGATTTATTCCTGCTAAGGCAGCTCCTGGAAGCATGTGGGGGTAGGAGGAAATCTGTGGCCGGTGGAAATGTCTCTCCTGGTGTTTGGTGAGAAGAGCAGATTCCTGAACCCAAGCTGGAGAAGGAAAAGCACTGATTTTCCCAAGGAGGTATCCAAGGCTTCAAAAAGGGTGATGATGCATTTAATGCAAGAGCGGTCTTATGGGGGAAAACAGAATCATGGGATTATAGGATCATTTAGGTTGGAAAAGCCCTCTAAAATCATTGAGTCCAACTGTTAAGCCAGCACTGCCAAGGCCACCACTAAACCATGTCCACAAGTGCCATGTTTATGTTTTTTAAATCCCCCAGGGATGGTGGCTCCAATACTGCTCTGGGCAGCTGTGTCAAGGCTGGACAACTCTTTCCATGAAGAATTTCTCCTGATATCCAATGTAAACCTCCCCTGGTGAAACTTGAGGCTGTCTCCTCTTATCCTGTCCCTTGTTCCCTGGGAGCAGAGCCTGAACCCCTCCTGTCAGGAACTTGTGGAGAGCCAAAAGGTCCCTCCTGAGCCTCCTTTTCTCCAGCTGAGCCCCCCAGCTCCCTCAGCCACTCCTGGCTCTCCAGACCCTTCCCAGACTCTGTTCCCTTCCCTGAACATATTCCAGCCCCTCAATGTCATTCCTGTTGTGAGGAGCCAAAACTGATCCCAGAATTCGAGGTGTCAGTGAAGCCCTGATGGTGCAGATCCAACTTCTCCTGGGCTTCTCTTGATCTCTTCCAACCTCTTCCAGGGAAACGCAGCTCCAAAACCTGGCAAAGCTCCAAGGCCAAACTGGAGTGGGGATGTAGTTTAGGACGTGGGAAGGCAGCCCATCCCAGCTGGAGATATGGAAAACACTTGGGAACTGGAGGGTCTTTCCCAAATCTGCCACTGTTAGGTTTATGGGATGGAGGGAGGGCCTGGTCTCCATGGGCAGCACCATGGCAAAGGTGGGACCAGCACAGTCAGGCAGTGCTGGAGAGTTCTGGTCTCCCTGTGGCATAGGTGGGATGAGTGGAACCTAAATTCCTGGATGTTCTGTACCACTTGAACACCAAGAAAGGAAATCTGAGGCCAAGGAGAAACTCCACATCCAGTAGCTGTTGAATTGCGCATCAATATCCATCTTTTCGGACTGACGGCCCTGCTGCAGAATGAGATAAAGGTTAGGGTTAGGTTAGATGGGATTTTAGGGAAAGGTTTTTCATCCAGAGGTGATTGGGCACTGGAACAAGCTCCCCAAGGAAGTGGTCACAGCTCCAAGCCTGGCAGAACTCAGGAAGCCTTTGGCTTTCAGGCACATGTTGGGATTTTTTGCGTGTCCTGTGCAGGGCTAGGAGTTGGATTCAGATTCTTCCAGCTTGGGACATTCCATGAAATATGTGGCTCAAGGCACAGCTGGGGCAAAGCATGGAGTTGCTGGGCTGGGGATTGGGATCAGCACTGGAGGTGTTGGTTGGGGACAACAAGACTTTTTCACCTTTAGTGGCTTGACCCAACGATCTTCTCCGGAACTGCTGCTGGGGATGATTGGATTGCTCTGACAGGAACTGGGAAGTTGCTGATGCAGGGAACAAAGGTCCTAAAGCTGCAGTGGCAGCAAAACGCCATCCTGATGTGTCACAGGGACAGCCCCGGCGGCAAGGAGAGCTCCTGCCTCCCCATTGTCACCCAATGATCAGGCTGAGGACGACCTTCCTGTGCCTCCAAACCAAGCCTGGATTTTAATTCCATCAAGGAGAATGCAGACTTAGTCTGGCCTGGGAGGAGGGATAAACTTGTACACCTGTGGTGTTTTTGGGAATCCAACTTGCCCTGACACCCTCAGTCATGAGAGAAGGTGTAGTGTCCACCGTTCCACTCTTTTCCTGCTCATAGGATGCTGGGGACAACACTGAGCCACCTGGATGTGACCTGAGCATGTCACCTGCTTCAAAGACCTTACCTGGCCTCATTTATTTGCTGCTGTGGGGACAAAAAGTGCATGAGGCCACAGAGGGGGGGGTGACAGGAGTGCAGGTGTCTGAGCACCTACAGATGTGACACCACAAAAAAGGAGTTGGGCCAATTTTTCAGGTGGCACAGCTGGATCCTGTGCCTGAGCCCCCACCTGGGCACCAATAAATTAATTAATGAAAATTAAGCCTGAGCTCTTTGCCTTCTGGTGACCTCTGCGTGTTTGCTGTCAGCTTTCCTATGGATCCGATTTCCCTTTTTCTTTGTTTTCTCTTGGATTAAGAAATTCTCCCATTACAGAAGTCACTTAATGTGGAGGGAAAGAAAGTGAAAATTCAATTGAATAAACAGCGAGGGTACTTTTTTTTTTGCTATCTGTAAAAAAAGGAAGAGCCCAAGCAGCAGAAATTAATGTTCAATTGAATAAATACCAATAACACTCCTTCTTTTTGGCTCCTCCAGCTTATGGTGCAAAGATAGTGAAAATTCAATTGGATTTTAATAACAACGTGCCCCATTCCCAAAAATACAACCAAAAGGTGAGAAAGGGATCCTGACTTAAAATCAATGATAGAAAAGATAGGCGACATCATCAAAATTATATTAGCCTTAATAGTCAATCAATTAATGAAATCTCCCAGTTATTTAAAAAATAAAAAACCTGTGGAGGTTTTCTTTTTTTTTTTTGCTTTCCTGATGAAGTTTTCCGGCAAGATCTGAAAGCTTTTTGTCCCACCTTCCCTGCCCACCATTAGGGGCCGTTTATCGAAGTGACAGTTCCTTTATCTGGGAAGGAGGGGGGAAAAGGGAGAGTGCTGAGGCCACTGGGAATGAAATGTTGCCGAGATATGAATTTTGATAGGTCGTCAATACCCTCTGTCCCTTCCAATTAAAAAAGAGCAGCAGCCACCGAGGGCAGATGGGCAACATTTCAGAGCCCATAAAATCAATCGGGGGGATAGAGGAGAGTCCAGCTGGACTTCAATCTCCTTGCCCTCTTTCCCTTCTGGAATGGGGTGGCTTCTCTTAACGCTTTGCCTGCTGGATTACTCTTCCTCTGGCTCAATGTTCTTCACCACTGAAAACTCATTGGATGGGGGTTTTGGGTGTAGATGGACCTGTCCCTGAGGTCTCCACATGACAGCAACATGTCCATGGGGGGGGACAATCAACTTGGTTTGTACCTGTCCTTGACTGAATCCAAAGCTCTTTGCCAGGACGTGCTTTGGAATCGTGGGATTGTTTAGGTTGGAAAAGCCCTCCAAGGTCATAGGGTACAGCCCTCCCCCAGCACTGCCAAGGCCACCACCAAACATTATCCCCAAGTGTCACATCCGCACGGCTTTTAAATATCTGCAGAGGATGGTGACTCCAATACTGTTCCCTTGCTTAACCACCTTTCCTGTGAAGGAATTTTCCCAGTACCCAACCTAAACTTCCTGTAGGGAAACCTGAGGTGATTCCCTCTCCTCATGTCACTTGTTCCTTGGGAGCAGAGCCCGACTCCCACCTGGCTCCACTCTCCTGTCATGGAGCTGTGGAGAGTGAGAAGGTCCCCCCTGAGCCTCCTTTTCTCCAGGCTGAACCCCGCCAGTTCCTTCAGCTGCTCCTGGTGCTCCAGACCCTTCCTCAGTTCCATTCCCTTCCCTGGACATGCTCCAGCTCCTCAGTGTCTCATTTTGAGGGACCCACAAGTGATCCCAGGACTGGAGGTGCCCCAGCAGTGTCAGCACAGAGGAGCAATCACTGCTCTGGTCCCGCTTGGCCACTTTTCAGGCTGGTGGGGCCATCCAGCAATGGGTCAAACAAATGGCCAGAGGTTGCGTGACCATGCTGATGCCACCTTGTCCCTCCCAGCTCTCTGGATCCACCTTCTCCTTGGGCTGCTCCTCACCTCCTCCTCTCTCAGGAGAAACCCAATCTGACCTCCTCAGTGTCACCTGAAAGCGGGGATCTGCTTTCAGCCCCATCCTTGTTCCCGACAGTGGCGCGGACTAAGTGGCTCTGTCGCCCCGTGGAAAACCTCAGCAGGATTCCTGGCTCCAAGGCAGCTGCATCCAGAGAAGCACCTGGATAACCACAGAGGAGGGTTAACTCTTTGGGATCCTCCCTGCCAGGTTCCCAGAGGGAAGTCCGTCAGGGAGATGTGGTAAAATCAGTTGGAAGAATGAAGAAAAGCGGCAGGGAAATCCCGATGGATCAGAGCATTCCAGCCCTAGAGGGGCAAAGGAGAGGGAAGGTTACCTCAGAACCAAAGATGGAGGCCCAAGAGGGTTTCATGAAGTGAGAACAACAAGAAAATTCAATTTCATTTTAGCAGAAGACACTCAAGGTAAGGAGGTGAAGGGATTGTCTCTCATTTGGTTCCAGAGCACAATGACTGACTCCAGTTGTTCCAAGAAAGATCCTGTGAATCTGTGAAATTCCTCTTTCATGGATTCCTGAGGATTTCTTCTTTTCTTGGAGCAGAACAAGCACTGCATGCCTTCATTCAAGGACTCCAATTAACCCAGTGCTGCAAGTGTTGGTTGACCAGGGAATCCAGAGCAGGATTTGAACCCATCCTGCAGGTGAGACAGGAGCCTCAACCAGGATCCACTTCAAACTGGGATGCAAATGGAATGGGTGAATCTTTGTGAAGTCACAAACCAGCTCACCTGGATGTCTGCAAGGGACTAAAGTGCCTCTGCCACCCCCTCCATGCCATGCCCAGGGTCTCTGACACACAGGTCCACCAGCCTTTGGAATCTGAATTCCTGATCCCAGGAAGCAAAACAAGAGGTCTCTGTACAGGTCTGGATTCCAGGAGATCATCGAATGCAATAATGGAGTGGAATCATTCAGGTTGGGAGAGACCTCCAAGATCTGCGAGTCCAACCTGTGACCGATCCCCACCTTGTCACCAGCCCAGAGCACTGAGTGCCACATCCAATCCTTCCTTGGACATCTCCATGGATGGGGACTCCAACACCTCCCTGGGCCCATTCCAATCCTTCACCACCCTTTCCATGAAGAAATTCATCCTGATGTCCAACCTGAACCTCTCCTGGCATGACTTGAGGCTGCTTCCTCTCATCCTATCCCTTGTTCCCTGGGAGCAGAGCCTGACCTCCTCCTGGCTGCCCTCTCCTCTCAGGGAGTTGTGGAGATCCAGAAGGTCCCACTTGAGCCTCCTTTTCTCCAAGCTGAGCTCCCCCAGATCCCTCAGATGCTCCTGGTGCTCCAGCCCCTTTTCCAGCTCTGTTCCCTAGTCTGGACATGCTCCAGCCCCTCAACATCATTCTTGTCATGAGGAGTCCAAAACTGATCGCAGGATTTGCGGTCCTTCAGCAGCGCCAGCACTGGGGGATGATCCCTTCCCTGGTCCTCCTGGCCATGCTATTTTTGGTACAAAAATGACAGAAAAATGACATGATTATCCCAAGGAGTTTAATTCAGACATGTGGGATTCAATGTCCATATCCACCCAATCCTAGGAAAGAGTGAAAAGCTGTCAGTCACATCTCGTCAGTGACAATCTGGACAAGCTGTCAAGATCCATTGAAGACCCTTCACTGTCACTTCCTGCTCCCAGGATTTGAGGTAGCTTCTAATCTTTGTGGTCCAAACCCCTCCAAGACCCCCTTCAGTATCCAAATTAATGTTTTTGGTGTTCCCAAAATATGCTGGATGGGGCTGGAAATTCCAGGGAGGGCACATTTGGGGTGGGTGGATCTGGAGCAACTGGTTTTGGGAAGCTTAATTATGGTTCCAGTTTCAGTGAGTTTTGTGGCTTCTGGGATGGTGACAGCAGGAATGGACATCTAGGAGTGCTCATCTTACGTGTCCAGGTGATCTGAAGTATCCCAAAAATTCCCATCCCATTTTTCTGCTAAACTGGCCTTTCTGAGGGATGTGCTGGTTTCCAGCACCTGGATTTCCAGCTGGATAACAGTGAATCCAGGGTGCAGAGCACAGGTGGAATCTGTGCCAGGATTCACCCTAAAACAGGGAACGGGGTGTGACGAGGTTTGGGAGCTTCAAGAATTCCCATATCCCACAGATTAGGAATAACTGAGGGTCCCAGATGGAATCTGGAAGGGGAAGAACAATCCAAAAGCAGCAAGAAAGTGTTGACTCAGCACAGCAGGTGGATTTTTTTCCACGGAGGATTTGTTTTGGTCATGGAATTATATTGTTGTGGGTATTCCTGGATATTTTTAGCTGGAGTGTGATGCAGGTGTGGGGTTAAGAAACTGCAGTGCTCATCCTGCAGCCTTTCCCAACCCAAATCCTCCAAGGATAGGAGGGAAAACAAAGATGTGCCTTGGCTTTGGGCCTGGAAATGAGGAAGGGAATTAACTTGGATGTGTTGGAGGCGGGGGCTGGCACAGGGAATTTTGTTAAGTAGTTAATGGACACAGAATTTGGTCAGCTCCATGGCACTGGCTCCTGCTAACTCAGGAATTTTAGGAACCCTGTGGGATGCAGGCTTGGATAGGAGTGCTCTGAAAGGAGACACCCTCTGGATGAGCACCGGGATGGGTGTGGGGAAAACCTGGCTGCTGGAGGGAGCAGAGTCCCCTCGCTGGGAATTCTGTCTTGCTCATGGCATCATCCTTGCTCCACAAACTTCTCACTCCTGCAGCATCCTTGGCTGGCATCCCTTTTCTCTTAGTCTGGGAATGCTAATGAGGTCACAGCCCTTGGTGGGGAGCTGATAACGAGCGTGAAATTCCTTGGATCCCGACTCAGCAGAACTTGGTGTCACCGGGAGAGCGACACAGTTCAAGGAAAACCCCGTTTGTGGCCAAGATTTTTAAGGATTCCCCCGTCCTGCTTTGCCCTCCCTCCTTATCTCTCTCTGCCCTGAAATTCCCAACATGGAGCAGCCGGGGAATAACAAGTGAACCTTCCCTGTTTGGTCTCCCAGGCTCTGCTGGAGGCTAAGTGAGGTTAACAACCGAACATGTTGGGAATTATTGAGGGAAGAGGCCTGGGAAAAAGGTACGTCCCTGATCTGATAGTGATAAACGATTGGAGCTGGGATATCTGATTCCTTCTCTCCGGTGGTCCCTGCAGGAACAGCTTCCAGGCGAGCGTGTCGGCCGTTCATTAAAGGAAAACGGCAAAGATTATCCCTAATATCTTGAAGATTAGTTGGATAAATACGCGCTGGAATATGCAGGTCCTGGGGCTGCTGGGAAACCCTCCGGCTTCATTGACTGAGTTTATCCAATTTGCATCCACCGGCATTCCCGAGGCTGCTCGGATGTGTTTGTAAACACAGCAGGGATGCACTTAAGGCACATCCTCAGGACTCCTTTTGGGATGAGAAAATGTTATTTGGGAGAGGAGAAACGTAAAGTCGTTTTCTAAATGATTCCCAGAAAAGTCTGAGGGAGATGGGGAATGACACAGATGAGTGTGTGAATCCTGGAATCATAAAACATCCTGGATGGAAAGGACCAACAAGGATCAGCGAGTCCCACCCCAAGCCCTGCACAGGGCATCC
Organism: Ploceus nigricollis; assembly: GCA_013399945.1. Taxonomy (NCBI): domain Eukaryota; kingdom Metazoa; phylum Chordata; class Aves; order Passeriformes; family Ploceidae; genus Ploceus; species Ploceus nigricollis. The sequence goes on from VXBC01012963.1 coordinate 180,320, forward strand.
CAAAAAAATCCCACCCTGTGCCTGAGAGTGTTTTCCAAACATTCCTGGAGCTCTGGCAGCCTTGGGGATGTGATGATTCCCTGGGGATCCTGTTCCTGTGACCAGCCTCTGGAGGAAGAACTTTTTCCTGATACCCAACATAAACCTCCCCTGACACAGCTCCAGCTGCTTCTCAAAGTNGGTCCCACCAATATAAATCCTTGCAGGGAATGTGAGCAGGAAGTTTTGCTGCAGAGCAGCTTTGGGAAAGACAGGAATTCCAAGCCCTGAGTGTTAAAAATTGTTTTATTCCCATTTAAAAAACAGCAGCAGAAACAATGGCAATTCCTGATGTTTTATTGGATTGACCCAAATGTCACCTCTGGATTCTCTTCCCTTAAACTTGAAAGCCGAAGTCGCATTTTAAGTCCAAAAGAGAAGAAAAAATCCAAAGGATACTGGAAAGGAAGCAGAGCTTGGAGCCACCATTTTGCTGTGCAAGGAGAAACCTGGAAAAGCTCCAACCCTGGCTCCTTCCTTTAGCTTGGATTGCTGTGGGGAGGGGGGGAGCACATCCACCTCGGTCTGGGCTCACCTGGATTTGGGATGTGATGCCCAGCACCGACCAAACCAAGACATTTTGTCCCCCCTCCATCCCCTTCATCCTAAAGGAATGTCCTTGGGAGAAGGGGACATTGCTGTGGTCATTATGAGCTACTAAATGATGGAGAATCCACGGAATTAAAAAAAATTCCTCAGTGGGATTGGCTTTTTAAATTATCATTTTAAATGTCCCTTCTCCCTGTTTTTAAAAAAATTTTTTGCTTCTTCCTGCCTGATCTCCTTGGTAGTGGGGCTGGAATGGTGGGAAAACCCCGTTCCAGGAGAACAGCAGGAGTCTGGGATGACCCCAGACCCATGTGGAGCTCAAGGCATTTGACCCTTCCGGGTGACGATGAAGTATCCTAAAAATCCAGGAGAAACCATGGAAAAAGGAATTTTATCCCCACCCACCTTGTCTATAAACCCATCTTCCCCAGGACATTTAAATATCCCAAAATTACTACAACATATTGATGGATTTCTACCAAATCTAGGAAAAGGAATGGAAATTTCAGGGAATTGAAGGGAAAGATTTTTCTGCCAAGTTGGAAAAAAAAAAANTCTCAAAGTTATCCAGGATGGTTGTTCATGGAAATCCTCACCAGGATAACTTTCAGATGCTTGGAAATACTGGGTGCTTCAAAAAACCCAAAAAAACCTCAAAAAAAACCCCAAAAAACACCCCCCCAAAAAGACAAACAAACAAACAAAAAAAAAAAGACCAAAAAAAAAAAAAA
>VXBC01012963.1:182383-203286 GCA_013399945.1 Ploceus nigricollis
AAAAGGAATGGAAATTTCAGGGAATTGAAGGGAAAGATTTTTCTGCCAAGTTGGAAAAAAAAAAGAGAGATTTGGGACAGGAGAAGGAGAATCCAAGGGCACTCAGAGGGCACTTGGAGACATCCCAGGTGCAGGGAGGATCCAGTGGCCTCCAGAGAATCAAAATTGCTCCTGTGCAGGCACAAAAAAAATCCAGGAAAATAAAACAAATCCACCTTTCCACAGCAGGAATTTCCACTGGAGCAGGCAGGGCTGGAGTTAACGGGAAGGAAAAACCCCAGAAATAAGGAAAAAACCCAAAAGACGGGAAAAAGCCAGGAACATTCACGTGAAATAAGGCAGCTTTTAACCTTTTTTTGCTCCTATTCCTCCTTTTTTTTTTTTTTTCCCCTCACCTCAGTTTTCCTTCTGCGGAATAAACAGAGATGGCTGGAAAACAAAGGGTTCGGAATTTATTTATTTATTTATTCAGCCATTAATTTATTTATTTTCCCACCTCTGCATTCAGCTGGAGGTGGGAATGCTCCGTGTCTGTGCCTGTGTGGGATGAAATCCAGGCCAGGCAGGCGGCGTGCGGAATTCAGCCGCCCTCAGCAGGAAAGAGGAGCGGGAGCAGCGGGACTGAAAGGAGACGGGAAAAGAAAGGATGCGCGGAATTGCACACTCCACCTCCAATTCCCACTGCGGAATTCCGGGCCTGGGCCCTACCGCAGCCCCAGGGAGCTCTGCCAAATTCCCTGGATCCATCCTGCCTTGGGATGAGATAAAAAAAAAAAAGCGGAATAAAAATCCGGGCTGAAATCAGGATGTTTAATATTTTATGATATTTTTTTCTTAGAGGAATCATAAAATCATGGAATGATTTGGGATGGAAGGGGCTCAAAGATCATCTTGTTCCTCTCAGGAGTAGGGACAACTCCCACTATCCCAGGTTCATCCAACTTGGCCTTGGACACTTCCAGGGATAGGGAAGCCACAGCTTCTCTGGGAATTCCATTCCAGGGCCTCACTACCATCACAGGGAAGAACTTTTCCCAATATCCCATCAAAATCTACCTTCCATCAGCTTTTTGGCTTCAAACTCAGCTTCTGGAATCTTGAGATTTTCCTTGTGTTTCCCAGACATCCTGCCTGTTTGTTGTTACCTTCCCAGCCAGCAGCAAAAACTGTCAGATGGGGTGGGAAAATCTGGGATTGCAGACCTTTCCTGCAATTTTTACCCTAATATCCCTTTTTTTTTTCCCTGGTGGATTGGATGATCCCATGCCAGAACTGCCAGACCCATGCACAATTCCCTTCTTCCGATTTATTTTTGTCTTCTGACGTCCCTTCACAGAGCCAAAAATTCCCTTTTCCCAGCACAGTTTCCTTCCCTGCCCTTGCTTTTCCAACCCTGAATTCAGATGCATCCCTGGCATTTGCATCCAGAAAATAAAGAGCAACAGGGAAACTGAGGCTGGGTTGGGAACATCCCGGGAATCTCTGCAGCTGGGACCCCACAGCACGGGCAGGGATCCTTGGTTTTGGCTCATCCATGGTTTTGGCTCATCTGGAATATCCCTGGAGATCTGTCCCAGCTCAATCTCTCACCCTCCCCTTCCCATGGATTCATTTCCCTCCTTAATTTTAGATTTGGGAGCTGTTCCTTTATTTTAAGCAGCTTTTTCTGCTGCTGCTCCTCAGTCAGATCCCAAGATTTTGCCTGGCTCTGATCTCTCCATGACCTAAATCCCTCTCAGGTACCTTTTCCTCCCCTGGAGCAAAACCTGGGAATATCTTGCAGTTGGGAAGATGCATTTTAGCCCCAGCCCCGCGTTATTTGAAGCTGTGCCTTTGGGATAATCCCACAAAATGCTGGTCAACACTTTCTGGAGAGTGGAATTTTCTATAGGAAAATTGGGATCAGGCTGATTGTGGGATTTTTTAGGGGGTTTTGCTTTTGGGATTAAAAATATTGGAATGAGTTGTTTCAAGTGTGCCACAGTAAAATATTTTTGTAATTCCAGGGGAAAACTTCCTGCTGCTGCTCTGCCTGGGTTTTCCCAGTGTTCAGAGTTAAACCTTGGATTTGGCAATTTATTGGATTAGGATGTTGAGGTTCCTGCTGTGTTTTGTTGATCAGGAGATAGAATATTTTGATTTGACTGAATTAAACCAGTGTAACATCAGATGAAAATTTTCCCGGTGGATTTTGTTCGGAGGACAAATCCCAAATTCTTCCCTGTATTTTTGGTGTTGGAATTCCAACCCCATTTCCAGGCATCAGGATTTTCAGGCAGAGGAAAATGTCATTTTCCAGCAAAATGATGGGCTGCACACTTAGACAACAGCTCCAAAAATAATTTCAGGTTTCTGTGAGAGTTTTCCCACTTTTCTTTTAACAGGATTTTTTTTTTTTTTTAGGATTTTTTTCCCCATGTTCGCTTAGGGATAGGAAAATAATCCCAAGGAAATGTGATTTATGATCACTGAATGGGTTAATTGGGTAGAAACACATCCCTGCTCCTTGGGAACCTCAGCTGGATCCTATAGTTGCTGTCCTGGGGATCTTGGACACCAAAATTCCTAGAAGTAAAAGTAGAAGTAAAAGGATTTCACATTCCAGAGGGTTTGGAGTCATCCTGCCTTGCAAAAAAAATTAATCCTTTCATATTCCTTCAGAGGGGATATCAGGATTTTTTTTTTTTTTTGTTTTTTTTTTTCCCCTAATGTTATCTAAATTCCTGTTTTCCAGAAGTTTGCTGGTTATCCCTGCTTGTGCTAAAGGAGAATTTGGGAGGCACAGTCAGAAACCAGCCCAGAACTCCATAAGAAAATAAAATCTCCCAGGATTCTGTACCTAAAAGAGCTGGAGCTGGAGGAAGGGAGCACCTTCAGGATGTGTCCCTCTCCCCATGCTCTTATCCCAATGTCCTCTGGAGCCAAACCCGCTGAGGGAATGGAAAATAAGAGCCAGACCCTGCCTCAATTCCCAAGAATCGATTGGCACTGGCATTAGTTCCCTCCTTGGCAGGACAAATCCGATGGCTCTTCCCGGGATTGTCACAGAAAGTCCCCAAATGCAGATGGGAGAAGGATGCTGTGGATTCAATAAAATGAGCCCCAAAGTCAAGATATTCTTTGAATGTTGATCATAAAATCCTCTGGAAAATCTGGTTCCAGTGAAACGTCAGACCCCAGAACTTTGCTTTTTTGGAGGAGGGAAAACCTGGATTTATTCCTAAGGCAGGGACAATTTTATTATTTCAGGGCAGGGTGTGGAGCAGGATTTTTCCCACCTTCCTTCCTTAAAAATGAGGAAGAGACAAAGATTTAGGACAGATTTTCCTCCTACCTGTGATGCTCAAGATTTATCCCAGGTTTTCATGTGCATGTCTGTTATCCAGGGTGTGGGGATGTGTGGAATAAGAAAATCAGGATTTCTCTGCAGGAATTGTGTATTTTTATTAAAGGCTTATTTTGTCTCCCAACTTCCCTTCCTGTGACAGCAGAATTTAAAGGGAAGTGTTTTCCTGGCAGTGAATCCCTGTTTCTACGAATGTGGCTCTGATGGAATCAGGGAGTGATTCCCAATTTCCAGCCACTTCTCCTTCCTTTTTCCCCAGCCACGAAATATTCCATGATTTAAAAGGCAGAGGGAAGGCTGGATATCAGCGTCCCATTCCCAAATATCCCTCCTGGACCGGGGAGAGACATCCAGCTACGCTGGGGGAAAATCGGGAACGAATCCATCAACGTCAGCACTTTCCCATCCCTATAGAAGGATCCGGCTCAGCCCCAGCCCAGCCCCCTCTCTCCCGCTCCCGCTCCCTCTGGATGTGCCCCTGGAATGCCGAGGGAGCCGGAATTTTAAATCCCCGTTTCTATTAAATCAAGTTTATTGCACTCCGCGGCTCCGGACCGCTCTCATCTCCTCCAAACCCCACATTATCCCTTTAAGATTCCAACTCCAGCTTAAGTTTTATTTAAGGAAGGAGCCCGTGGAGCTTTTTCCAGGTGTTTTCAGCCTCTTTTCCAGCCCTGCTTCCCTGTTGATGTGCTGATCAATTACTCATCAAATCTTAATGAGCGCTTTAACTCAACTGTGGCATCTTAATCAGAGCCTTTGACTGCCAAGTGTCAGCTCCATCGACTTGGGAGAGCAGGGACAAATGATCCCAATCGACTGGAATGGGCTCTTTCCCGGCTTGGGAAGAGCCTTTCCGCGAGCCTCATCTGCCGTCTAGTGGCTGCACGGGAAGAGGACGAATGGAGAGGGAATTTTGAGGGTGGAATTTTGAGGGATGAGGGTGGGATGTGGGGTGGGATCCTCTCCCGCTTGGTTCCCGCTAGGAGCGGATTTGGGGTGAGTTTTCCTCACGGGAAACGCGGCGTGTTTGTGTGTGTGGGAGTGGAGGCTCCTGCCGGGATCCATAGGATTGCAAATCTGTCCCTGTGGGGCTGTACAGGTCTGTGGGATCCCAGGAAAGGAGGGATCTCGGGACAGGAGCTGCCTGGGGCTGGGAACACAAGGCAGGGCTGGATATATGGAAACAGGGAATTCTCTGTGGATGCTCTGGGACCTCATCCCACAGCAGAGTCCAGCCTGCTTTGGGACAGTCCCCACAGGCCTTGCAAACCTTTCCTGGGATTTTTTTTTTAGCCTGTTCTTTTTTATTTATTTTTTTTTTTTCAGTAAGATCTGTTGGAAAAGCTGCTTAAAGGAACAACAAAGAAAAAGCTGACACAGACCTGAGCCGGAGAGAGGGAGCAGGTCAGGATCGCTGGAATCCTCAGGGATGTTTGTATCCGAGCTTTTATCGCGTTCTAATGAGCCCTGTGCCCTCCAGACACCTCTCTACAAACCTGAGGACCCTTTTTTGGGGACAGGGACAGCCAGGCAGCAGATCCAGGTCACCCAAAGCTGCTGGGAGCATCCCCTATAACCGGGAAGCTGCAGGATGTGCTGGCTCCCTGCCTGACCCTCTTCCTTGGATATAAAATCAGCTGAGGGCAAAAAGACTTTGGAGTCAGGTATTCCAGTTCAGTGCCGACGAGCAGGAGGGATGTCTGGGATTCTGGGGGATGTAATGCCTGGAAGAAGGATTTATTATTTTTTTTTTAAGGCTGGGATGATCCCTATGGGATGTTCTGGGGAGATCACAGGGCGAGGCAGCTGCTGTTTCAATCCAGAGGGGTTTATGGGATTGGAACAGCACCGTATGGACATCCCTGTGTCCTGTCTGGAGCCAGGAGAGCCCTGCAGGAGGCTTAATTTTGTTTGTAGAGGTGTTCCTGACCCAGTTCCCAAACATTCCCCACTCCCTTTGCCTTCCCAAGCACCCAGGAGAGGCTCAAGGATTGATGGGGTCCGTAGTAATTTTCCTTTTCCACCCACCAGGGTCACCAAGCATCCCTAGGAAGGTGAAACAATTTTTTCCTCTGGTTTCAACCATCCCATGGGATTTTTCCTTGACAGAGGCTGGTGAGGGTGTGGGATGGTGATATGGAAGGAGGAAAAAGAGGGAAAACCAGGATTTTGGATGCAGGCAGGGAGTTGTGGGTGATGGGAATGATGTGAATTTGGGGCCCACCACCAGCACCAGGGCATTCCAGAGCCTGGGAATTTTCCTTGTGGAGCATCTCTAGATCTCAAAGACCCATTTGAACAAAGAAGGGGAGATAGAAAGAGTTAAAACAATTAAAATGACAAAAAACCCAAATACTTTCTGTGGCCTCGTTGATCCAGTCACCCGCCAAAAAACTTTGGGAAAGGGGAATCAGGCAGAGGAGATCCTCCCTGGAGCTGACACAGAAGGGAAACAAATCCCTTTGGATGCCTTGGGCTGGGGCTTTCTTGATTTAACAAGATTAAAGCAGTTCTGTTTTGCTGACTCCAATTCCCAACTCCCAAATCCAAAGGGCTCGAACTCCCGTTAAAACCAGTTTTAAGTGAATGAGGAAATGATGTCAAAGGGCCAAAGGCAACGTGGCCAATCCTGACACTAATCCATGGCCTTACAACATCCCTGCTTTATGAGAGAGATTCCCAAAATCATGGAATGATTCAGGTTGGAAGGGGCTTTCAAGACTGTCTCATTCCAACCCCCTGCCATGGGCAGGGACACCTTCCACTATCCCAGGTTGCTCCAAGCCTCATCCAAGCTGGCCTTGGACACTTCCAGGGATGGGGCAGCTACAGCTGCTCTGGGCAACCTGTGCCAGGGCCTCACCGACCTCAGAGGGAAGGATTTATTCCCAATATCCCATCTAACCCTTCCCTCTGGATGTTTGAAGCCATTTCCCCTTGTCCTGTCACTCCATCCCTTGTCCAAAGTATCTGTCCATCTTTCTTGCAGGATCCCTTCAGGGAAGGCCACAATTAGGTCACCCCAAAGCCTCCCTTTTCCAGGCTGAACATTCCCAGTTCTCTCAGCCTTTCCTCACAGCAGAGCTGCTCCATCCCTCTGATTATCCTGGCGCCTCCTCTGGACTCTCTCCAACAGCTCCACATCCTTACTGTGCTGGGAATCCCAGAGCTGGATGCAAAATTCCAGGTAGAATCTCACCAGAGTGGAGAGAGTTCCAATGGTGTCCTGAAGCTCTTTCAGTGGAAAAATTAAGGAGAGGCCAAACCTCTCCCAAGTATCTCCCAAGTTCCAGCTGCTCTTACGACCAGGAATTTCCCAAACCTGCTCTCGCTTGTCCATGAAATAACATCCAGCAAATCTCTTCTCCAAGGATGTGCTCAGCCTCCTCTGAAAACTGAATCCACAATATCCCTTGGGAATCAATCCTACAGCTTCATGATTTGGGATGTCAGGAGAATCTCCTTTGTGCTTATTGGTAAATTTTTAAAATTCTGATGATTTTTATAAGTTTTGTGTTCCAGACCCGGTTGTTTAATTGACCTAATTTGGAATAAACACATTAAAATATGGAATGTCTAGACTCAAAGTCAGGGAATAAAATAAAAATGAGCTTAATATTAATTTTCTTTGGAAAATGTCCTGGTTTTTTAGGTAGATTCATGATTTGGAAAACTCATTCATCGATTTGAGGGCCATTGGTTGGATTGTCAGGACTCTTTGTTGGATTGATTGGCAGTTTGGGATGGTGTCATCCCCAGAAATCTCCCAGGGTCTCAGATCCTGGTATCAGGGCAGGGGAGAGACTGGGAAAACTGCTGGAAGCAAAGGCAGGTTGTATCAGGAATCCTAAGTGTAAAAACATCCCCCTTCCCTGGTTTTATGGTGGAAAACTCAGGGAATGGCCATGATGGCATTTGGGATCTCCACGGCTGAAAGTTGCAGGAAGGGATATTCCAATTACATAAAGGAAAACAAACAAAAGTCCCATGAGTGGCCAGGCAAAGGAAAAAGGACTCAGAAAGGGAACGGATCCCACTTCCCTTTCTTCCCTTTCCATGAAAAAGATTCCTTTTCATGCACTTTGTTTGGAATTAGAGGATCTTTAAGGTCCCTTCCAACTCCAACCATTCTAGAATATGTTTGGATTCATATCAGAAGATGTGGATTCAGGAGGGAAGTATCCAAATTTTTTCCAGGGAAGCTCTGGATAGAGAAGCTCTGGAAGAAGGGTGGAGCCACGTGGGGGTTGGGATCTGCTCACAGGGAACAAGGGATAGGATGAGGGGACCTTGGCTTAAGCTACTCCATGGGAGATTCAGGTTGGACATCAGGAAGAATTCCTTCATGGAAGCGGTGATCAGAGATTGGAAGGGGTTGCCTGGAGAGGTGGTGGAGTCGCCATCTCTGGAAGTGTCCAAGGAATGCCTAGAGGTGGCACTCAGTTGTCTGGTCTGGGTGACAAGTTTGGGATCAGTCACAAGCTGGACTTGATGACCTTGGAGGTCTTTTCCAACTGAAATTACTCTGGGATTTTGGGAAGCTCTTCCTGGCTCAGCTCGATGTCTGGAGATTGAGGTGACCAGAAGAAAGTTGGAGAAGAATATTGAGGCAGGAAAAACTCCACCTTGTGGAAGGACTTCTGTCCTCCTTGGTGGCCTGATATGGATACCCTTCTCCTGGGATGGGGTGAGAAAAGCAGGATAAAACTAGGGAAGTGGCAGAAGGATCCATTCCTTGGAAGAACATTCCAAGCAGAGCAGAGATGCAGTAATTCCGCTGCTGTAGACACTGTTCAAAATGGGGTGAGAAGACACAAACCATGAGCAAAGGAAGACAAATCCCACACTGGTGACCTGTCCCCTGACAGAATTCCATGTCTCCAGCTCCCCTGATAAATGGGGTTATTCCCCTGATAAATGGGCCCCTTGGACCCAGCTTGTCCGGAGCCATTCCGGCAGATGGATGTCTCCCAGTCCCAGCCAAAGAGCTCATTTCCTTCTGCTATAGATCCTGGAGGCTCCTGGCAGCGGAGAAGGATAAGTGCACTCAGCAGGGTCCTGGGCTGGCTGGGGTGGAGGGGAGGCACTCAGGATGCTCCCATGGGAAAGCAGCGATGGATCTGGAAGGAATCCAAGTGGTCAACGTGAAAAGCCTTTCCCCCCGGGAATGGACCGGCACTCTTCATCCAGCCTCATCCAAGGAGACCTCGTTCCTTACAGCCCACGGAAGGAGGAAAGTAGGGAAGGCAAAATGGTGGGAGCTGATTCCGTAAGGATCTGTGTATCCGAGCCATCCATACCTCCATAAATCACGGAGTCATGGAACCACTGAGGTTGGAAAAGACCTCCAAGATCTTCCAGTCAGACCTGTGACTGATCCCCACCAAAGCACTGAGTGCCCCATCCAGGCATTCCTTGGACACTTCCAGGGATGGGGACTCCACCACTTCTCTGGGCAGATCCTTCCAATGCCTGACCACCCCTTCCATGGAGAAATTCTTCCTGATGTCCAACCTGAACCTCCCCTGGCACAACTTGAGGCCATTCTCGTCCTGTCCCTTGTTCCTTGGGAGCAGAGCCTGACCCCTACCCTGCACCACCATCTTTTCAGGGAATTATGGAGAGAGAGAGAGAGAGAGAGAGAGAGAGAGAGAGAGGGCCCCCCTGAGCCTCCTTTTTTCCAGGCTAAACATTCCCAGCTCCCTCAGCTGCTCCTCATAGGACTCACTCTCCAGACCCATCACCATGGAATATTTTGGATTTGAAGAAAGGGTTTGGTTTTACCCAGGGAACAGTGGGAGATGGGAAATTCCCTGTGGAACTGGACAGCCAAACACCTTCTTGGCACAGGGAGAAATGCAAAGAGCAAAAGGAAACTGGGATTCCAAGGGAATCGTGGAGATTGGCTGGAATTCTGCAGAGTTCAAAACCACTTTGTTCCTGAAACAAAAAAAGGATGGCTTCCACTCTCCTTTTCAAGGAAGCAAATTCCATTTTCTTCTCTCTGTTCAGATGTTTTCTTTTCCTTGAAGCTGAAAAGTCCCTTGGATTGACAGGACATGTCTGGACAAATGAATTATCAAACCTTGCTGGGCAATCTGTTATTTGCATTAGTAAACCTGCAGGGCTTTTCCCAAGTATCCATCAAGATCCCCCTCTGGACTGACGGAATATTGGATGGCTCCTCCTGTTTGTTTCCCCCAAGTTCTTCCCTTTCCATCTCCTCTCCTGTTTTTAGTTGGTTCCTTACCTTGTACAATCCAGAGGGGAATTCTGTGTGGGATTTCAGTGGCAGCAAATATCACAAGACACCCGGAATTCCCAAATTCACCTCCTTGGAAGGAGCCCATCCATTCCATCAGGAGAGATGTCAGGAGCTCTCACCTACCCCCACTCAAACCTTCCAGCTGCTGCAATTAACAGGACAGATTTTAATTGGCAATTACAATTCCATTAACTGGGGCTGGTGGATCATTGGATCTGTCAGGAAAGCCCTGGAGCAGGGAAGATTGGTGGATGGATCCGAGATCCTGCTCCGGAGCTGTGGAGGAAGAGACAACAGGAAAGAGCTGGGTTCTCTCAGCCAGAGAATTGGAAGAGGAGTTGCTTGAAATCCACTTGTATTCCTTATCCAGGGATGGCTGCATCCCAAAAAAGTCCTTGGGATGAAAGCTCAGCAGCACCAGGGATGAGGGAGACAGGGATCGGATCAGGAACAAGCTCCAGCCCAGAAAGCACCTGGGAAACAGAGCCTGGATCTCCTGTTTGGAGGGGAAAATGTGTGGCTCCAAGGGAATTCCATTGCTTGAAGATTTGTGAAGTCTGGATAAAACTTCCAGGCACCTTCAGGACACGGGGAATTTATCAAAGAGGATTGTTCAGGAATTTTCCAAGTTCTGTTCCCATCTTTTCAGTGGATGTGGTGTTTAATCCCCTCTACCTACACTGGTGGGAATTCCATCGTCAGCCTTGCACAGCTGATCCCAGCATGGCACAATTCCCAAACCAGGATTGGCAGCACCCTGACACTGATCCTGCCATGCTCCATGGATCCCTCTGATCCCTCTGATCCCTCAAAGGATGGATCCACACTCTCCTGGTTCTCCCTCGTCCTCATTCCAGAAATATTTTCCATGAGACACCGGCATCAGCCAACACATCAGCTGTAACATCTCTGGATAATTTGAAGGGATGACTTGGAATAAGGTTCAAAATCCTTCAGGATTTCTCTTTAATGACAAATTTTCCTATTCTTTTATCTGTGTGCTGCCAATATTTCCTTGGATAAGATGTTTTTCCTACAAACTTCCTGGAAAAACCCAGCTGTGATCACTGTTTAACAGGCCAAGTGAATATTGCCCATCACGAGGGCTTGGGGAATGCCGGAGGGAAATCCCATTCCAGATACACTTTTCTAGACAAAACACTGACTTAAAGGAAAGGTTGGGAAGTAGAACAATCCTTAAAGTTGGGTCCAGGTCTTTTGGGACAAAATCCATCTTCATGTGGAGATTCAGGAGGGTTCTTGGCATACCCAGAAGGAGGGAGGAGTTTCATTCCTAGCAGAGTTTGTAGGAGACAGACAGGAACTGGTTGTTTATTTGGATTTATTTCCCTGTTGGCCATCCCCAGCACCTGTCAGCTCTGAATTTCATCAGGTCTGACAGGAAAAGTGGGATCTAAATCATTAAATTCCTGAAAAATTTGTGAAGACACAAGGCAGGGTAAAATAATCTGGACTTCTCCATGGAGCAAGGCTGGACAGAAAGGGATGGGGAAGAGGAAGTTGGAAAGCAGAGGGACACCCGGAGCCACATAGATATTCCAGGCTCCCAAAAACCCCAGCAGAAGGAAAGACGCCACAGAAAACAGAAATTGTGGGACTGTCTGTCAATAAGTGACTCTTTCCACACAGGCATCCTGGTCCTGGAGCCTCTGGACAGAGTTTTCCTGCTTTATTTGTGATCCATTTGCTGCATCAGCTCCTGGTTTTGTCTGTCTGAGCTCTGTCTGTCTCCATCTCTCAATCACAGCCAGAAGTTCCCATCTCTGATGGACCCAGGAGCGGGATGTTATTGCTCACGGAGCAGTTTTCCATGCAGACGGATTGATGCTTTCCCAGACTTGGATTAAACCTCCCATGAGCTCCTCCAAAGTGGCCTCTTCATATTCTTTTCATCCCAGCATCAATTTTTCCTTTGATGGGATATTTTGAGACTTCCCTGATTATTTGTGGCCTTTATACTCCATGTTTTTATGCTGTTGCTTTGACCTTTCCCACCTGGAATTTTTTTAGAGCCAGAACCTACAGTCCCTCATTTCCTCTTTGCTCCCAGGGTGTCTCTCCATGCTGGAATATTCCCATGTTTAGATCCAAATAAATAACATCACCAACGATTTTCTCTGCTGTTGGCAGCTCCAACTCCAGAGATGGATGTAAGGAGAAATATTGAGCAAGAATTCCATTTTAATCCCTCATCCAATAATTCTGGGTGTCTCTGGTGCTTCCTCACCTCTCCAACACAAAATTGTGCATTCCCAACCTTCAGATAATATCCGAATATGCAGATTTTATTGACTTCTGCCCCAGTCAGTTTGGAGATTTATTGACATGGGAAGGGAATATTGACCTGGGATGAAACCGAGGTCAATGTGAGCATCCCACAGGAGCATAAATTTCCAAACTGACCCAGCAAACAGAAGTCAATAAAGGAATGGTTCATCCAAACATTGTCTTACCAAAATTAATTCCCAGGGACGTGGCTTCACCTGCAATTTTGATGGAGAAATATGGGAGGCGAGATCGGGATGAATGGGAGTTGGTGTCTGATTATGGAGAGTAATGAAACTGCTGGGAATGGGGGGAAAGGAATTGGATTTGTTGATAATTTAATTTCCAGTCAGTGATGGAGCAGCCTCCTGTTCGCTGAGGATGACTCTGGAACGTGCAGGGCAGGATCAGGTTTAATCCTCAGGGATAAAATTCAGGGAAGGTGGCAGCTCATGATGTCAGTTCTGTGTTGGGGCTCTTCACCTCCACAAAGCTTTTGGGGGATCCTCGATGACTTTCAGTGAACTGGGATGAAGTTGCAATTTGGCTCCAAATTGATCTGTTTTCCAGTCTTAATCCAGGAGGGAATGGGGGAAAAAAAAGTGTTTTAGGTCTGTTGATATAATTTGGGATATGTGAGGTGGGGATGCTGGGATCTGCAGGGTTTCATGGCTTCAGGAATACTCCTGAAATCCTTTGTTCCCAACCCCAAATTCCCTACACACACGGATGCATCCCATGTTTTAATTGATTCCAACATGGATTTTCAATGTGAGCATTTCCAAGTGTTTTTTGTTCTACAGAAATGACTTGCACATTTTTATTTATTTTTTTTAATATCTTTGTATCAAATGTAGTGGGAGAACCACAGACTTGATTTCTTCATCTTCACCACTTCATGATCCCAAACCTTTGCCTGTGAGCTGGAAAATCTACTTCTGCCATAGAAGAATCTGCTCTTTCCCTTTGGAATTTCATTGCAGGTGTAACCACATTTTTGAGTGTTGATAAAAAGATTTGGTGACAAAGGACAAATTCAAGAGCTCATTTCTCTTAGAGTTAATGGGGAGAAAACTGGAATTTTGATGGAATGTCTTGTCCCACCTGAAGAATCTGGAGCACGAGGCTGGGCTGAGCTGGGAAAGGGGCTCATCCTGGAGAAAAGGAGGCTCAGAGGGGACCTCCTCACTCTCCTCAACTCTGTGACAGGAGCCAGATGAGGGTTGGGCTCTGCTTCCAGAGAACAAGGGACAGGATGAGGAAACTACCTCAAGGTGCACCGGAGGAGGTTTAGTTGGATATCAGGAAAATATCCCCCACTGAAAGAATTGTCCAGCCCAGGGCAGGGGTGGAGTCCCCATCCCTGAAGGGATTTAACATCCCTGTGGATGTGGCACTTGGGGACATTGTTTAGTGGTGGCCTTGGCAGTGCTGGGGTGATAATTGTACTGATTTTAACAAATTTTCCCTGAGATGTTTCTGAACCACTGAAGCCACTCGGGTTTAGAAAACCACAAAGTCATTTTTCCCAGCAGATGAAGATGAGATTTGTCAGATTTTAGGCGAAGCAGCAACCAAAACTAATCCTAACACCTCTTAGTCTCCGCTTACCCACTCCGGATTTATCCCTGTCAATATCCTTGCATCCCACTCCACTTAATCCCTGTTTCATCCGGACATCCCTGGAGATTCTCAGTGCAAAGTGATGTCAGGTCCTCGGCCTTCCAGGTCTGCAGTGCGCAGCCAAATTGAGCTCATCCATCTTCCCTTTAAATCGCTGTCCGCGTTGAACTCCTTCCCAATGTTTAAACCACTCCGAGGATTTGTATTTAAGAGGAACTTAAATTATTCAAGCCCTTAATGTTCAGGGCTTTTTCTGAAGATGCATTTTGGAGCTGTCAAGCGAACAATCTTAAATGACAGATTGATGAATTCATTGTCCCTTCCCACGTCTCTGGGAGGAGAGAGGGCTATGGCTCCCAGGGAAAGCAGTTTTGCTAACGGAGATAGGAGTTTTGCCCTTAATTCCCAGATTTTTGGGGCATTAATATCCTTCTGCTGCGTGTGGAGTCAGCAGAGCAGGGTCTTCATCAGCCACAGAGTCAGATTCAACCTGGGGATGGAAGAAATATTGGGAAGTTTCCTGGTTTTGTAGGGATGGGGTCAGGAATGCCGAGGTGCAGCTGGAGCTGAACATGGCAAGGGATGAAGGGAATAATTAGAAGGATTTCTACAAGCCAGGAAAAGGTCAAAGGAACTCTTGCCCCCTAAAAAGCAAGACTGGAAAACTGGTAACAATGGATGAAGGATGAAACAATCAACTTTTTTGGCCACAGTTTTTACAGAAACCTCTCTTCCTACACTTCTCCTGGGGATGGACAATGAGGTGGGGACAAGAGGAGCAAAATCCTTCCCACCATAAAAGAACAGCAGGTTCCAACACCCCTGAGGAACCTGGATGTTCATAAGCCTGTGGGACCTGATGGGATGCATCCCAGAATCCTGAAGGAACTGGCTGATGTTGCTGTCAGGCCATGCTCCATGATATTGGAAGAGCCACAGGAGGGAGGTGAAATTCCTTGTGACCGGAAAAAGGGAAACATTGATTAACCAACCCAGCAGATTTTTATGGTGGAGTGACCACAAGGAACAAGGGAATGACCCCCATTTATTCCTTTATCTGGAATTCTGTAAGGTTTTTGATGGGGTTTCCCTGAAAAAAACAAATTCAGATCCACACAAACCCATCATAGCCTACACATCATCCTAAAAACCCAGGATAATCAGCCTTTTCTCAAATGCTTCCCAGGAATGAGGAGTTGTGACCAAGCAACAGCCATTACCACCACGGAGTATGTAGAATTTTTTTGAATGGTTTGGTTTGGAAGGAACCTTTAAGATCATGGAATTCCAAACCCATGCTGTGGACATTTTGGGAAGGGATTTCAAAAGTGCAGCTGGGGTTGTTCAGTGCTGGTCCCCCCTTGGGAACAAGGGTATGATCCAGGCACATTTATTGTGTAAGAACAGACTGAAAATCTGGGAAAAGCCCCTGTTTGCCTTTTTTTTTTTGCCAATCTCAGCTCCCAGTTCAAGGCAGAGCCACCTCCCACAGCCTCCTGGAAATAATGAACAGCAAGAAGATCCAAAATCCCGGAGGGACAATGCAGCTCCAACATTAATGCACATGGAAAGTTGTGCTTGTTCCTGGCCTTTTCCTTCCCAGACAGATTTTGTCAGATGGCAGCAAGTTCATCTCAGAACAAATGACTGAAGGCTGCAGGGATTGATTTCCAAGGGCAGGAGGAAAAGAGCTGAATCAGGACAGCCGAGATCCAGACGTGATGTGACAGGTCCCGAAGTATCCGAAGGGCAGAAATGCTACGGAAATGCAGCGGCTTTGTGGGAAATGTCTTCATGGAGGTGTCTCAGGCTGCTCGCTGTCTATTAAAGAAGGGCCACTGGACCATTCCCAGGGTATTTATGGGGGGAATTTGATGGATTTAATAAAGTGGGAATTGTGGCGGTAAAGAGTGGAGAAATCAAATTCCCAGATGAAAGATTCCCAGCAGCTTTTTATTCCTTACAGAACTCTGGGATGAAGTTCTGTGGATGCAAGCAGGTCAAGAAACAGACTTGGGAAAAGCTGCCTAATATGTGGAATATCCTGCAGCAGAATTCTTCACTTTTCTGGTTATCCATAAATGCCAGGCTTTGTATTTCAAATTCTTGGTAAAGCAGGGAGTCTTTCTGAGGTGTGGAGTTAAACTTCCCTAATTTTAGGTGCTCAGCAATCCACTAACATGGATTAATGGATTAATCCATGAGTTAAACTCCTTGGTTTGAGTTCTCAGTGGGCATTGGGATGTGATGGTCTCATCCCAAGGTGCCTCCTTGGATCAGAGGAGCCCTGACCATATTCCACTGACTGTCCTGGGAATCCAGACCACGCAGTTGGATGGGGGTGCTTGTATTCCTGAAAATTAAGAAAGGCAAATCCAAACAGCATCCAAGGAGAAGAGATTTCCTCCAGCAAAGGAAATCCCTCTTTTATCTGGATCACACAGCTCAAACCTCTCTTTAGTGCATCCTCCCTGTTTCCCTGCAGGATTAGGAGCTGGTAAGAACAGGAATGGAAGCTGATGCCGGTCCCTGGGAAAGGGATCAGAGCTGAGGTTGCTCCTGACATGCCCATGGATTGTGGATTCTTTAACAGCACTCAGAGGGTGCTAATTCCCTCTGGGACTAAAACTCCCTTATTTTTCCTCCTCTATCCTTAGTTCATCCCTGGGCTTTAAAGAGAAACCACCTGGCCGTGCTCCTCTCCAGCACCTGCTTTTCCTAGGATTACACATCCAGAGCCGAGACAGGCGTAACTTAAGAATGTTCCCTAATGGAGCCTGCGCTTTCCTTATCTCCCTGTGATAAAGGAGGGAGAGGGATGAAATGCAATTCCCAGTTTGCTGCCAGTGTGACCAGACCCCGCGTGGGACCGGGCTGGTGGCGGCAGGGAACTGCTGACACACACAAGAGCCAAGGGCATCCCGATTTGGAGCTGTCTCCAGCTTTTAAAGGACCAGGAAGCGACAGCAGCTCCCTCAGGCTCGGGTCGCAGGGAAATGAAGCCAGCTGGTGTTTCTGAGCTGTTTTCCAAGCCTGGAGCTCTCCTAAAGGACACCCAGCTCCTTGCTGGGATAATTCGTTGTTGGTGCAGGGAGAGCTGCGTGGAAATACAGAGGAATGGTTGGCTTGGGGTCTCTGGAAAAGAAAGGAAAAGGGGAAAGGCTGAGAGAATTGGGATTGTTCAGCCTGGAGAAGGGAAGTCTTTGAGGTGACCTAATTGTGGCCTTCCGGTGATTGAAGGTGCCAACAAGAAACATGGGAAGGACTTTGGATGAGGGCATGGAGTGACAGGACAAGGGGGAATCATTTCAAACTGGCAGAGGGCAAGTTTAGATGGAATGTTGGGAAGAAATTCCTCCCTGGGAGGGTGGTGAGGCCCTGGAATGGAATTCCCAGAGAAGCCGTGGCTGCCGTATCCCTGGAAGTGTCCAAGGCCAGGCTGGGCAGGGCTTGGAGCAACCTGGGATAGTGGAAGGTATCCCTGGCCAGGGAAAGGGGTTGGAATTGAATGATCTTTAAGGTCCCTTCCAACCCAAACCATTCCATAATTCCCTGATTTTGTGATTCTCTGATGTCTCCTCAAGTGTATGATTTATCTTGCGCACACTCCACTTTTTTTGGGTAAGGGGGGCAATTATCCCATGAACTTTGGATTCCACATGTTCCCACAAGAATTGTGAAGATCAGTTCATTGTCCAACCACGAATTGCTTTCAAAAAAACCTGTAGCCCTTCTAAAAGCTCACCTCCAGCCTGCTAAAATCCATTAAAAACATTTAATGTTTGATTGGTGCTGAAATCCAGCATTAGGAAAGGCAACTTGGCCTTTTCCAAGCCTGGAAATGAAGAGGAAATGCACTCGGTGAGTTCCCTGCTCCCTGTTCCAAGCGCACCATGGGATTGATCCTGTTTACGTCCCCACGATGAATCCCAGGGATTCTGGACTCTCCAGATGCAGAGAGAGGCTCTGAAAATCCATGTGGAAGAGCCTCAGGTCTGTTTGCAGCACTTTAGACTTGACCTTCCTGACTCTTTTCTCAGCCACTGTGCTGGGAAGATGAATTAAAGATGGGATTAAAGTGGGAGCCGCTTTTCCCTCAAAAATCCATTGTCCAGATCTCCTTCAGATCCATTCATTCTTACCTCAGCTTGGCTCAGAGCTGCCAGCTGGAAGTTTAGGGAGTGGAGGTGACATCTCCTGAACCTTGGACTTGATGATCCTCACGGTATTTTCCAACCTTGATGATTCTGTGGTGTCTTATCAACAGTTTCCTCAGGGATTTTGAAAGGATAAATGAGTAGGAGGCTTGTGTGACCACCGCTGGCTGGTGGGAAGATTCAGGAGTGGGGGTCAAATGTTTAAGGGAAAGGTGAGGCTTAACTCTTACCATGGAATGTTTTGAGTTGGATGGGATATTAAAGTCCATCTTAAAGTTTAGATGGGATATTGGGAAGAAATTCTTCCCTGTGAGGGTGGGGAGGCCCTGGCACAGGTTTTCCAGAGAAGCTGTGGGTGACCGATCCCTGGAAGTGTCCAAGGCCAGGTTGGACAGGGCTTGGAGCAACCTGGGATAGTGGAAGATGTTTCTGCCCATGGTGGCAGGGGGTTGGAATTCCATGATCTTGAAGGTCCTTTCCAGCACAAACTATTTTATGTTTCCTGGACCCACCCCATTCCTCTCCCGCCTGATGCAGCACTGATCCATTCATTTCCCAATCTGATCTATCCTGTCTATCCCATTTTTCCCACTTCTCAAGCTCTGTCAGTGGGACTGCAGGAAGAGACCCCGGTACAGTGCTTAGGCCTGTGTCATCTTCTCCCAGCGCTGTTCCATTTTCCACTCATCCTGAAATCCTACACACCCCTCTTTCCCCTCCCTTTCTTCCTCCTTGTCACTCTCATCCTCTCTTTCCCATGCCATAGGGCAGGAGGAGTGCGAGGAATGCTGAGGAAGAGCTGGGAAAAGCAGAAATGTTCTCTCCACCCCAAATCTCTTCGGAATCTCATTTCCAACCTCCAGGCCTGATTTCTCCTGTTCCTTTTGCTCCAAGTAGGGTGGCTGAGGGAAATTTGCATTGCCAGCACCTGTGGAACACCAGGTGTGGAATTTAATGGTCACTATGGGGAGAGAGGTACAGGCTCTCCCCATTCCCTTTTCCCTTTAAGGGAACATTATCCAAACAAACACGCTCGGAAAGTGCTGAAGCGCAGGCAAATAATGACACGGGAGCAGGAGCCAGGCATTAAAAATTCATGGAGCTGGAATATTAAAACTTTTTACTTCATCATGTCAAGGCACCAGGCAAATGCAAACAAATGAGCCCCACTGAGCGCTGCCTGCGTGGGCCAAGACAGGGACGGGCTGGGGACAGAGCTGCAGTGCGGTCCCTGTCGCTCCCAAGATGTCAGGCTCCGAGGGGGACAGGGAATCAGCAGTCCCTGTCTCTCCTGAGATGTCAGGCTCCAAGGGGGACAGGAATTCCGTGGGATCTTTAATTGCTCGGTGCCTCTAAATGAGCTCTGCAAAGTGACAACTCCGCTGCATGAACTGGGAGTGGGAACGTGGAGCCTGGGAGAGGCCCCAGCCCTTCCCACCTGCTGTGCTGTCAAAATGTGGGAAAAGGGGGAATGTCTGGGGGGGGCAGGGGGGAAATTCCAACCCCTCTCGTTAATTTGGGGCTGTCTTTGCTAATTAAGGCACCAGGCCCTGTCTGCTCCTTGCTGTGCTGCTGACAACAGGGGCTGGGATGTGATGACATCCAGCCAGCTCCAAAGCTCTCCTTGGGATCCTGGAGGTGATGACTCCACAGGCTGTGGGAGCAGTTGGAATCCCCTCCTGGACACGATTATGTGGAAGAGGGATCTGTTTTCTGGCAAGGTGAGCACAACCACCCACTCCTCCCCTAAAACGAGGTTCTGAGCTCTTGTGCTCCTAGTGCAGATCCCAGAGCCCTGTTCTATCCTCATCCTCTGCTGTTCGTGGTCCGGCTCACTTCTGCAGAGCCACAGATCATCCTGGAATCATGGAATGGCCTGGACTGGAAGGATCAAAGATTATCTTTTTCCACCCCCTTCCAGGCTGCTCCAAGCCCCATCCAACCTGGCCTTGATTTTCCAAGCAAGAAATAGATCAGGCTGAAGAAAGTTGGTGTAAAGTGCTCCCCAATTAATCTGTTCCAGCCCCATCTATCATTAATTAAGTAATTTTCCTCGTTAAGCTGCGCACACTTTTAACACACCCTGTTTATTTAATGACTCCTGTGATCCTCGGAACACAATTACTGGGAATAAGGAGGAAAGGATTAGCCCAGGAATCTCTGTCTGGATGAGGCTTTATTGGAAGTGCAGCGAGCGTCACATTTGGATTTTTAATAGATAACTCCTCTAAGTAATTGATTAAGTAATTGATTAATCATAAACTCCTAGACTGCCAGAGCCAGACCTAATTTTATGGCACTTTAAAAAAAAAAAAAGGGAAGGATGGAGGTGATGTAATAACCAGCAATCGAGAGGCAAATAAAGGAGGGGAATGTTTGATTAAACATTCCATAGATTTTTATCGCTTTGGGTGTTATGGAAGTGCCTTCCTTAGGAAGAAACATCTTAATAAAAGCCAAGGTTTTTCCTGGAGCTTTCCATGAGCAAGGTGGTCGAGGGAAGGGGGGGTGGTTATGAGGAATATTTTAAATCCCTCTCTAGCCCAGATAAGCTGTGAAAAATGAAGCTTGGAGCAGGATGTGATTCCATGTCACAGGTAACATTCCAAAGCCTGGCTCCCAACAGTGGTGGCTCCAGCCCAGAATTTGGCAGCTGGATGCCCTGTGGAGTGTCCTGAACAAGGTTTCCCAAATATTGGACAAAAAAAAGTGTGGAATATTGGCCAAGGAATTTTTGAATATTTGGGGTAAAGTGGCCCTGCTTTGATGAGAAACTGTAAATCAGGGAATCATGGAATGGTTTTGATTGGGAGGGAACTTGAGGATCATCTCATTCCACCAGGGACACCTTCCACTATCCCAGGTTGCTCCAAGCCCTGTCCAACCTGGCCTTGGACACTTCCAGGGATGGTGACAGACATGACAGCAAAGCTTGGACTTCATCAGTGCAGACTAATTAAGGCTGAAGGGTTCCTGGGCATGTCCAGAAGAATTCCGTGAATCTGGAGAACACCAAGACTGGAAATTAGGATGAATCCAGAAAATAGGATTTTTCCTAGACCAGGCAGGGGCAGGGATAGGGTTTGGAGAGCACAGGTGGGATTTCTCCATGGCCTGATGTAAAACGTTCAATCTTGGGAATCTCCAGTTGACTTCAACAGGCCACGGGTGAATCCTGTGGTGAATTTCAATGACTGTATGGATTTCCTAAAAAAAAAAAAAA
>VXBC01012963.1:203348-240182 GCA_013399945.1 Ploceus nigricollis
AGCAATTATTTTGGGAATAATTTCCCTCTGCTCTGATGCTGCTGCCTCAGACCTCAAGTCCTTGGTGTCCACACCTGGAAAGAGAAGGATCCAACCTTGGACCTGTTGGTGATGATGGAAAAGAGGAGCCTTAAAGGTGTCATTCCAGTCCCACATTCCAGTGCTTCCAAACCCATTCACAGGACAGGGCAATCCTGGTCTGAGCCAGCTTCCAACCTGTCCATAGGGCTGGAATGTCCATAGGATTTTCCTGCCTGGTTTCTGATCCCTCCTGTGGTGGCAGAGGAGCTGAAGTCTCACCTGTAACTGCCCTGCACAGGTAACAAAGTAATTCATGGCTCCTGGCATTCTTCTTTTCCCAGGAAAACAGTGGTGGGTCAAGGGGAAATGGCCTCAAGTTGCACCAGGGGAGGTTCAGGTTGGATATTGGGGAAGATTTCCTCACTGGAAAAGTGGTCAAACATTGGAAGTGGTGGAATCACCATCCCTGGGAGTGTTCAAAAACCCCATTTCCAGAGGGCAGGGTTAGATGGGATATTGGGAAGGAATTATTCCCTGTGAGGGTGGTGACACCCTGGAATGGAATTCCCGGAGAAGCTGTGGCTGCCCCATCCCTGGAAGTGTCCAAGTCCTGGCTGGATGGAGCTTGGAGCAACCTGGGATAGTGGAGGCAACTGGTCAAGGGTCCCTTCTAATTCCAACCTTTTTATGATTCCATGCTCCTATAAAGAGGGAATAAAGGAGTAGCAGGGAAAATTTCCATGGGATCTTCTCACACCATCAAGGGTGAGAGGCCCAAGGTGACAGAATTCATTAGTCCATGTGAGAATTAGGGAAACCCTCCCCTGGATGTGGATCCAGGCAGGCACGGATCTGCCTGGCACAGTGCAATTTCTGTGTGGCACGTGGATTTTTTTGCTCTTTCCGTACCAAAATTCCTCCAAAAACTTTCTTGGAGACTGCTCTGCACTTGGAAAGACACTATGGAGCCAGGAGGGCTGGGCATAAAACTGGTCCTATGTCCTGCAATGTCCCCTCTTTAACCTTGCACCAGGGCTTTGTGGGTACATCTGATTTTCTTCAGGAGCCTAATCCAGCCAGGATGAAAAAAAGCCTGGAAAAATCCACGTGCTGGCTCTGGGAGCTACAGGTAGGAAAACAGCCTGAGGCAGAGGGGGAAGAGTTAAGGATGGGGATGCAGGGGGAGAGGAGAAGGGGCTGAGATTGCAACACAAATAAAAGATAAATCAAGCAGCAGGAGAGAATCCCTCCAGTGCCAGTTTATTTATCATTGTTTTCCCTGGACACTGACGGGCTCGGGAAGGTGGGGTGGGCAACCGGCAAATCCGGCTTGATGGATGAGGCGTGGAGAGGGAAGGAGCCTCTGCCAGGCCTTGGAGAGGAGGGAGGCAGGAGGCAGCAGGGCAGGGATGCAGGGATGCAGTGGGGAGTGCTCCGTGCTTGGCACTGGGGGGCCTTTCTCCTTCCCGGCCTCCGTCAGCTCCGTGGAAAAAGGGAGCAGCTGGTGCAGAAGCAGAGCCCAGGAATCAAGTCCTTGTCATTCCCAAAGATTCCTTGCAGAGTCAGGTTGAGCTGGAAGGATCCTCGGAGCCAGGAGCAGCATCCATGCTGCCAGGGAGCTGGGTTTTCCTACATCTTTGCTGCATCCCAGAACTCTTTATCCACTAAAATTCCTTTCTTTCCCATACATTTTATGACATTCCCATTACAAAAAAAAACGTGCTGTATTGAATCTCCTGTCTGCTGGGAAAACACAAGAGCCCAGATCCCTGAAAGTCCTTAAATCCCCTGTGCTTTTTGTGGATATTCCTCTTATCCAGGCTTTTCCAGAGCTCAGCTCAGCTGCCATTTGATTCCTAACATTCTTAAATCCCCAATCTCCCAACGTATTTTTTGAGCTGCTTGGAGCCCTTGCTCTCCAAAAATCCTTGGAGGTCCAAAATCTGCTTCACCTAGGAATGGGCCACTGGCCTGTGGTGAAGGGTTTAAAACCGGAAAATGAGGAGCAATCCCCCAGAAATCCAGGCATGGAGCAGGGACTGGAGGAAGGCAGGACTGGAGAAGAACAGGAACGTGGATACAGCTCTGAGGGTCCTGACTACTTGACCTCCTCCATGGCAGGTGTCTTGGAATGAAATATTCTTTGAGGTCCCTTCCAGCCAAAAGCATTCCATGATTCTGCAAAAGGCTTGGGATGCATAAAAAAGGTCTGTCTGGGAAAATCCCTGAGGATTTCACCCATCACCTTAATGCCAGCTAAGAAGAGACTCTTTTGTCTGTGTCCATGTTCATAAACTCCTGCAATAGTTTGGGTTGGAGTGGATCTTAAAGATCATCTGGTTTCAACCATGGGCAGGGACACCTTCCACCAGATCAGGATGCTCCAATTCCCATCCAGCCTGGCCTTGAACACTTCCAGGGATCTACACAAACCTCCCTGGTTTTTGTCAGCCACCCAAAATCCTCAGCTTTTTCCACCCAATTTTCGCTTTAATGCAGTTGAGGATGAGCTGATTCTGCCCCTCCAACCTTCTCTGGTGAGATCCCACCAGGAATGCTGCATCCAGCTCTGGGATTGCCTGCACAAGAAGGACCTGGAACTGTTGGAGAGAGTCCAGAGGAAGCACCAAGGTGATGAGAGGGATGGAGCAGCTCTGCTGTGAGGAAAAGCTGGGAGAATTGGGATTGTTCAGCCTGGAAAAGAGAAGGTTTGGGGTCACNTGGAAAAGGGAAGGTGTGGGGTCACCTAACTGTGGCCTTCCAGAACCTGAAGGGATCCTGCAAGAAAGATGGGGAGGGACTTTGGATAAGAGATGGAATGACAGGTAAAAGGGAAAAGGCTTCAAACTTCCAGAGGGCAGAGTTAGATGGGAAATTGGGAAGAAATTCTTCCCTCTGAGGGTGGTGAGGCCCTGGCACAGGTTTTCCAGAGAAGCTGTGGCTGCCCCACCCCTGGAAGTGTCCAAGGCCAGATTGGACAGGGCTTGGAGCAACCTGGTCTTGTGTGGGGCATCCCTGCCCATGGCAGGGATGAGTTGGACCAAGGTGATCCTTAAGGTCCATTCCAACACAAACCATCCCATGATTCTATAAAATTCAGAGATAATGACTCATGATTTTGGCCACAAATCTCAGTTTTTTAGATAATTTCAAGGGTTTCACAGATCCTTGTGCTGCCTTGGGCAGATGAAATCTCTGTGTCCTGATAAACAAGGACAATTTTCCTTCATATTCTGGGATTTTGTCAGTTCTCTCTGTCTGTATTCCCAGACCCCACAAAACGAAACCAATCCTTGTAAGGGACAGCAGGAAGGGATGGGAACGGGATTGCAGCAGTTTTGTGGAGAACCTTCTAGGTTCTTCTACAGCTGGCAAGGGAGGGCGGTGGGTTTTATTTATTTAGAACAATTCCCTTCCCTCAGTGCAGCCCCTGGGATGCATCCCTTGGCCGTGTTTGCCATTCCCATCATTGGGAAGGAAGCAAATCAATGCAATCCCTGGATGGAATTAAAAATAACAGAGAGCTTTCTTTTAATGTCCCATTAAAGACCGAGGCAACACTGCCTTATTTGCTCTTTTTTTTTTTTTCTCCTGATTTTTTTTTTAGCTTTTTGGTCGGCTCTGAGGAAGCTTTGGGAGTGAGGAGGGATTTCAATAATTACCTCCTGATTCCGCCCTGGATACGGTGCCCTATCCCTAAAGCGCAGGCCCTCCACGCCTGCCCTTCATCTGCAACTCCAAGGGAAGCAGTTTTACATGGAGCCACATTGATATTCAAATAGATTTTCGTGGAAGCAGCATTCCAGCCAGGAGCGTGTGAAAGAGCAACTAATGGATTAGTAGTTATGGTCGGGTTTAATCCACATTTTAGGATATTGCAGCTGGAAAGGGACAGATGATGAACTCGGTTTTTTTTTGCAGCCCCCCCTCCTCCATCCCTGTTTTACCCACTCCATCTTTCCTTCTTTTCTGCATCCCCCTCCTCCTCTCTGGCCGGGATGCAGCAGCCTCCTGGCACCGCTGAGCTTGGCAAAATTGATGACAGGACTTTAGGATCCATTAGAAAAACAAATTCTTAAACAGTGTCTTCTAAAATCAATCACTTTTACCTTTAGTGGGATTTATGGCTGCCCTGCCGGCCCTTATTGCAAAGATCCATGGCTGCCAAGAAGGAAAAAAAAAAATTCCAAGTGGCTCAACTCAGGGCTGGAGGCTCTGAACTCTCCTCTTTTCCCCATGGAGGTAACCCCAGGTGAATCCAAAGGGAATATCTGGGTTTGAGAGGGAGTAGATCTGGTTTATGGGGACAGAAATCCTAAGGGAGATGTGGAACATCCCTAAGCCAGGCTCTCCTGGAAGAGGTGGGAACCAGGAACACTCAGGAATGGGAAAAAGGTGTTCCACAGGTTATAAAAATATAGAGGTGAGGACAGAACAAGTGAATATTAATGGGGGAGGATTAGGAGCATTTCTTCCGGGATTGATCCCTGCTTGAATCCAAGGATTTGTTTTATATCCTGGTGTGAAATGTGCAAGAGATTCACAAAGTTGTGGAATCACATCCTTGGAAGTGTCCAAGCTCAGGCTGGACAGGGCTCGGAGCAACCTGGGGCAGTGGAAGGTGTCCCTGCCCATGTCAGGGAGTGGGAATGGGATGATCCTTATATCCCAACCCAAACCATTCTGGGATTCAGTGATACCATACACAAAGTGATAATTCCATGGGGAAGGAGGAAAAACATCCAGTTAATCAGAGCAGGATGGATCAGAGCAGCAGGAAGGAGCCTCCTGGCACTGGCTGTCATTCCAGGAGTAGGGGCACAGAGTGGTAAACTTCCTAAACATGGAGACATGCAGGGAGAGGGGAATAATCTTCCCAGGGATGGATTGATGGATATCTAACACAGGGATCAGACCTGAGAGGAGAGAGGATTTTGGAGGTTCTGTTACAGCTTTTCCCTTGGATTGTTTTTGCTTAGGGTTCAGAAAAGTATAGGGAAAAAAAATCTCTTCCAGGGAACTATTTAAAAAAAATATGCAAAGTTTACCAAAAGTGTGACATATTCTTGGAAATTTTAAGGAGTTTGGTTGGTTCTGGGGATCCCAGATTTCATTTAAATTCGATTCACTGGTGAGGGGAAAAAAAAGGAAAAACTTTTTCCACAGATATGTTGCGCCTCCAGGTATTTAATCCAAGCTGGGCGTGGATGAGAGGGGAATTCTTTTGGTTTGAACCTCCTGATGCTTCCCAGAGCCTTTTCTCCTCACTTTGAGGAGACTGGGAAGACTGAGCTGGAAAATCAAGGAGGTAAAAGTGGGATAAACAGGGAGGAAAAAGGGGAGCGATACGAGAAGCGAATCCAGGTCTCTGAGCACCTTCCTTGCCTTGGCTCCAGGGCCAGGAGGGGCCGATGCCAGGACATGAGTAAATCCAGGGAGAAGCTCGTAATTCCTATCGATTCTCCAGCAGGCAGCACGAGGTGGATAAAAATGCTTGTTCTATCATTTAGAAAAATGGCAATGTTATGATAGAAGGGATTGATTTTCCTCTTTAGGAATATTCATAAACACCGGTTCCAAGAACTGATAAATCCTTCCCCTGCGCCGAGTAAATCATTCCCAGGGCTTCCCAGAGCGCCGGGGGCAAGGGAGGATGTGATTTTTAATTCCTTCTGGAGGAGCTGGCAATGGGGGGAGCCTGGGGGTGCAGGTCACCCACAGCCAGACCTTCCTTCTGAGGGACTCAAAATCCCATATTCCTCATTATTTTCCTGTTTTGGAAAGCTGGGAAAAGAGGCTGAAGGCTTCCCTCCCTGGCCCTAGTTTTGATCCCATTAAATCAGCTGAATCTGGGCTTTTTCTGGCTACAAATTCCAGTTTTCTCCCCTTTTTGTGATGATATGGAAGCATGAACTCTAGCTGGGATGTAAATCCTGATCCTTTCAGGAATTTTCCCTGGGATAAGGCCATGAACAAAAGTGGCTTTTGCTCCTTCCCTTTACCCATTCCCAGGGACAGAACTACATCCCACGTGCCTGGTGTGAGCCAATCCCTGTTTTCTTCCCAGAAAGGGCAGATAAAATTCTCCAGGATCAAGGAGATCCTCTCTGAGCCCATCCAGAAAACCCTTGGCACACTTGGTCTCCACTTCCCACTTCTGGTTTAAGGTGGAATTCTTTCCCACTCCATGAATTTACAAGCCACCTCCAGGCTGCTGGCATCAACCAAGCCCCACAATTCGGCCTCTGGGGTGGTTAAGGAAAGCTGGAGCCACATTCCAGCTGCATTCCCACCTCCTAAGGTTGTCCAGAAGCTCACCAAGGAGTGTTCACATACCTGGAAGTGCTCAAGAGATCATGGAAATTTGCCCATGGCAGGGTTTGGAACTGGATGAGCTTTGAGATCCCTTCTCACCCCATAAGTCTGCAAGAAAGATTTATCCCAAGAAAACCTGGAAGAACCTGATCCTGCTGGACAGAATTTGGTGGGCATGGGCATTCCAAGCTTAAATTAGCTTGGAATGGTTGAGGTGGATCTTGTCCATCATCTTCCCTGTGGGAACACTGATCCCCTTCCTGCTGGTGTTTCCAGGATTCTCCTGGCTCAAGTGCCCCTGGATGTGGCCTTAAATCCCCACATTTCTTTGTCCCTTTTCTGCCCCATCACCTGTGGTTATGATCCATGAAGCAAAACTCCTTGGAGATATCCCTGGAAATTACCCCACAGGACCCATTTCTGATGGAAAGAAAGAAAAAACAATTAGACAAATTAAAAAATTCCTGACTGTCTTTCATCCGGGTATTTTGAGAATTAGATTTTTTTTATAGGGACTTGATATGATTAATAAAACCAGGAACATTTTCATGGAGTCTCCATAGGAATTCCACCTTTTAATAAGCTCTAGCTCATCTCACATCACTCCATCGCCTGTGGAATTTCCTGGAACAGCAAAAGAAGGAAAAGGCAACGCATCCTCACTTGTCCAGCTCACTCCTAACATCTTGCCTGGAGGGAAATACTGAAAACGTGGATATTTGCAGGATATTTGGATACCTGAGGAGGAGCTTTATCCACTGAGGAGAAAAAAAAAAAAAAAGGAAAATCCATGTGTGTCCTGATAAAAAATATTAGCAATTTTTATTACCTTTTAGATTTTACTCCTGCACTAATCCATTTTAATGAGGTCAGCCTGCCTGGCTCCAGGTACCCGGACTAAGTGGAGCAGTTTAATGTCGGGATCAGGGATGAGGAGCACAAGGAAGGGGGGTCTGGATGTTGGACTTTATATCACCCAAAATTACGGCGTAAAAATTGACTCCGTTTGCACATTTTTAACTGGATTTGAAATCGACACCATGTGTAATTATAAAAAGGGATATATCTGCTGGGAATGGGATGAAGCACAGGATTTTCTGTAGGAAAAATTTGCTTATTAGTGCACAGGGAAGATTTACGGGATGATATAATTATTTATTAGAATGTATTTTGTGGAGAAGGGATCATATTATCCATATATTTCCTGCATTATGGCTCTGGACAGTCAATATTAATATTGCTGAAATTTATTATTGGATTTTAGAAAACCACTTTTCCCTCTGTTGTTTCACTCCTTTAGGGAGTAGTTACATGGATAGGAATATGGAAATATCAGGAAGATCTTCCTGAAAAACTGGAAATTTACAGCAAAAAGAGGTTGGAGACAACCTGGAGACAGGCATTGGGGTGAGCCCAAATTGTTCCCTACGATAGGAACCCACCTCTCATCCTGTTCTGGATATGAAAAATGATCCATGGAATCATGGAATGGTTTGGGTTAGATCATCTTGACGTGGGCAGGGACACCTTCCACTCTCCCAGGTTGCTCCAATCCCCATCCAGCCTGGCCTGGGACACTTCCAGGGATATTGAATCCCCAGCCAGGACATGTCCACAGTTCTTCCATGACCAAGAGGAAAACCAGAGCTCCTCTGAGGGATTCCTGCTTCTCTTCCTCCTTTGCTCTCAGTTGTTGGAGTTACAACTCCTGGGGTCAGGCTTGGCTTTGGGGTCCACTTTGGGATTTGGGGACCACCTGAGGCTTTCCAAGAAGCTTCTTCCAGACTCTGTGGGACAAGAAGAGGTTTTATTGCCATTGTCACATGGTATTTGTTGATACATCGGGCTGTCCCTCACCATTGTCTGTTTGATGTTTTGTGGGAGGCAGGGAGCCTGGCAGACATCAAATTTGATAGGGAAATTGATAAGCATCGATAGTGGAGACGGGAAAAGGCCTGGAGGGAGATCTGAGGATGGATAAATATGCCGGGGAGATGGATTTGGACAGAGCCCATCCGTCTCAGATAAGGATCAATACATCTATACCTCTTTTACACCCATCGGTTGTTATCAATGGCCACCCAACTTATTTGATCTTTTCTGTTTTGCAGGATGAAGGAAACGTTTTCTCTGGATCCACACACAGAAGGAAGGAAGGAAGAGCATCGGATATCCAAGAGATTGATGCTGCAGAAGCCCTAAATTGCATCTTTACCCTTTGTCCTGTTGGCTCTGCTCCCCCTCACTCTGAAAATCACCCTGAAATTCCACTGTCAGAGAGGTCCCCAAATCCTGGGACGGGGAGATGGGATCCATCTGTGCAGTTTTATCTGAGATTCTCAACCCTGGCAGCACCAAGTCTTGTTTTTCCTGTAAATCCCACGTAATAAACCCCTGGGAACTGTGCAACAAATTGCTTAAGTTGCTGTTTTCTCTCCTTCTCCCCCGCTCCCTATCCGTGATCCTCCCCCCGGCTTTGGCTGTTTATTGCCAGTGGAATCGATTCGGGATGGTTTCCCCCCCTCCTCCTCTTCCCTCTGCCCCCATCTCCCACCCTCTCTCCTCGCTCCCATCACCTTTTCCCCCTCCCTCCCCACCTTCCCGGAGCTCCAGGGAGCCCGGTCAATCCATCACCGTGTCCCAGGCGTGTGACAGCCCCTCATAAATGCACCACAATGAGCCCAAATCAGCACCAGCCCAACCAATTTCGCAGAGCAGGAAACATCTGAGGAGCTGAATCCCAGCGTGCCGGAGATTGGAATTGGGAAATTGGTTCTACTCCTCTTCTGTGGTGCTTTTTAATATTTTTTTTTTAAGCTTACCTATAGATTCTCTCCCTCTTTAGATACATATTTAAGGTAATTCTCTCCCACTTAAATCTCCAGTGCTTATTCCACACGGACAGCGTGGCCCAGTTGCTCTCTCCCTCTCTCCCTCTCTCTCTCTTCCCTCGATTAGGAGAGGGTTTTATTGGGAAACTTGCTTAGGCTGCAGGAATGTGCTGCCTTCAGCAGATTGAGGCTGCAAGCGGGGCTGGGCTCCAGCTCCCCCCGCCAGCCATCCCAGGAGTCCCTGCTCTCTCTTTTTGGGGGCTGGAAATCAGGGAAGGCCACTTTTCCCGTGGGATTGGCCCGTGTGGGGTCTTATTCCCATCCAGAGAGGGTAAAGAACAGGGTTAATGCACATCCTCATGGAGTTATGGATGTGTGACCTCACTCTGGGAACACTCAGTAGTCAAAGGGCAGCGATTCCGTGGAGGTTTTGTCATCCCAAAGAACATTTGTCCCACTCGGATGAATGATGACCTGAGCCCCAAGGACTTGGCAATGGCATGGATGGACGTTCCCTTTTTTTGGAGGCACTTAGGGGAATGAATCCCACACGGAATTTGAAGGGAGAGCTTTGCAGAGCTGGGATAACCTTCTGAGAGTGCCTGGCAGGAAGAGACTCACCTTCTGGTCACTGCTGGTGGGTGAAGCTGAGGTTTTGTGATGCCAAACTGGGAGATGTTCCCTGTTCGTGGCATGGATGGGGTGCAGATGTTTGGGTTGAGGCAGCAGAAACACGGAAAAGTAAAATCACAGGGAAATTCTGTCTCCAGTCTGGAAAGCTCAAGATTAACCCCTCCTTAGAGGTAGAACTGTCCATGGGCTCTTCCAGTGCAGGGACTGGAAACTGGGAGAGAAAAGGGTTGGAAAAGAACAGAAAAATGAGGTGGAGCTTCAGGAAACGCTCAGTTAATGTTGGGATGTTGTGGGTGCTTCACAAGGGTTAAAAAACAGGGAAAAGACAAACTGGATGGATGAAGCTGGGAAAAATCTGTGAAGGGCTGTGAAATACGAGACTGCCTCTGGCTCTGGAGTTGCAAACTGGACAGTTTGGAAAACAGGGATGGTATTTTGGGGAGTTTTCATTAAGATCATCTTGTGTTTTAGAGATCCTGGTGGGAGGTGAGCTCCCAGGCCAAGCTGGTCCAGCATTTCTTGGGAAATTTGGGAATGATGTGAATGCCACGAAATGTTTCTGAAGGGATCCAATAGGAAAGGTTTATATAGATATATATGAACTATTTCCTAGGGCTTGGAGTGACTGGAAAATGGGTGAATGGCTTCCCGCTGCCAGAGGGCAGAGATAGATGGGATATCGGGAAGAAATTCGTCCCTATGAGAGTGGTGAGGCCCTGGAATGGAATTCCCAGAGAAGCTGTGGCTGCTCCTGGATCCCTGGAAGTGTCCAAGCCAGGTTGGACAGGGCTTGGAGCACCCTGGGATCGTGGAAGGTGTCCCTGCCTGTGGAACTGGATGATCTTTGAGATCCCTTCCAACCCAAACCCTTACAGGATTCCGTGAGTTTCATCCAAGACAGGATGGAAAAGCCTCCATCCAGCTTTTCCCTCAGGTTCCTGGCACCCACTAAAAATAAACCAAATCATTTTGCGAATCATCCTGGGAAGCTGCTCCCAAACCAGTGGGGAGAAGGTCATGGATCTCCTTAGATCCTGGCTGACACCTCCAAGAAGATTCCTGACCTTGCACCTGCTCAGGTGTGACCTGGGTGGTTTTCCAAGGACATTTAGATGTGACCTGGGTGGTTTTCCAAGCACATTCACGTGTGACCTGGTGGTTTTCCAAGCACATCAAATTCCAGAGCAGCCTCTCACCCAAACTACCAAATATTCTTCCTTCACCTCTTGCCACTTGAGCCATTACACTCAGAGCTTCCCTGAGTGCCCGAGGGCCTCTCCCTGGTGATCATTCATCCCGGGAAATTGTTACGAGGCAGATAATTAATTGTTGCGAGTCACTAAAAAAATGATCATTCTTTGCAGAAAATTACCCCGATGTTCTGCAGAAATGTTAATGCTCGCAGCCATAAAATGAATGGGGAGCTACAGCTCCAGCTGCCAGGAGAGCCGTGAGTTATAATCCCACCACTGGATGCAGAAAGCCCGAGCTTCCAGACGTTTCTGGAGAGAGGGAATGCATTTTCACTGGATAACAGTTTAATTTTATGATTATTTTTTCCTGCCCCAGAGTCCGCAGTTGAGTATTAATGACTGAAGCAGGGATAGGCACGGTTTTGCTGATCCCAGCTTGGCGTGGAGTGAGGCTTCATATTTATTTCCATCTGGTTACCGGGATTTTACTCCAAACAGTTGGATAAAGGGACTTGGAAAGTCATGGCAAGGCTGGTCAGGCTTTTAGGGGTGTATTCCATTGCCTCCCAGGAATAAAGAGATGGGATTTAGGAACAGCAGGGAAACAAAATGAAAATTAACAGGTTAATTGCTGAGAGTTAAGAAGTCTTCATTTGCTCTCCAGCCAAAATCCAGTTGGAGCAGCTGGAAAGGTGGTCTGGACACAGTCCTTGTCCCCATATCCCAATAAATCCAGCCTAGCGAGGCTTAGGATCTTTAAAGGTTTGGCTTGGGAGTCAGGATAACTCCTGACAGTGCATCCAGCAGAGTTCCTGCGGCTCACAATGCAAACGCTGCTGATTCCAGAGCCCAGCTGAGGTGGGCAGGTGTAAAGAAGGACACGGAGTGGTTTTGGAAGGAATTTCTCCCATCTCTCTCCGAGATAAGACCTGACATTTTTATCGATTTCCATTTGTTCTGGAGCAGCATTTGCATCACTCACTCCCCAAATGGAATGAGGAGATGACTCAGATCACAGCTGCTTTCCCAAATGTGGTTTGGGTTTTTTATTGTTGTTCAAGAAATGTTCATTTCCCAAAGGATCAACTCTTGGCTTTCTTCTTCCATGCTTGAATTCCAGTGACTTCACCTCCAAGAAATGGGGTGGGTTTCCCGGCTGCAGGGAAGTCAGCAAGTGAGACAAACACCTCCTCCCTCTCTTCCAAGCTTTTGTTTTCCCTGTTTTTTGTGCAGCTGGGTTGGAATCCGTCTGTGGACAGCAGGGTAGAAGAAAATTATCTTTCTCTTCCAGCAGGAGTCCAAGGTCTAACAGATCCATGTCATATTCCAAGGAAAGTCACTAATCAGGGTATGTTGTTGGATAGATGGAATTTGCTGGATGGAACACCGGGGGTGAGAAAAGGGAGCAGAAATTTTGTTGGAGAATCCAGTGTGGGGCAAAGGGGATGGATTCCAAGACAAGCAGTTGGAATCAGGGAGCAACAGGGCAGGAACTGCAAGGAAATCCTGCAGGAATTTGGGTTGTTTGTGGCTGAGAGGAGAAATCCAGCCTTCGAATCCAATAAACAAATCAGCCGGAGGGAGGGAAGGGTTTGGTGGGAAGGTTTAGAAGCTGACACAGCAGGAAAGATTTGGGTTGGACATTAGGCAAACGTTCCCAAATGGAATGAGTGAAGGAATGTCTGGGAAGGAGAAGGATCTCCAAACACTGGGAGAGTTTGGGACCAGGTCAGGCGAAACCTTGGAGGAGCAACATGGATCCTGCTACTCCTACCCTGATGAGAGGGAATGACTCCATGGACTCATGGAATGGTTTGGGTTGGGAGGGACCTTCAGGACCATCCGGTTCCAAGGGCAGGGACACCATCTATTGCCCCAGGGGGCTCCAAGTCCTGTCCAACCTCTCCTGGAACATTCTCAGGGATGGGACAGCCACAGCTTCTCTGGGAATTCCATTCCAGCCCCTCACCACCCTCACACGGAAGCATTCCTTCCCAATATCGCATTTATTCCTGCCCTCTGGCAGTGGGAAGCCATTCTCTGTGTCCTGTCCCTCCATCCCTTGTCCCAAGTCCCTCTCCAGCTCTCCTGGAGCCCCTTCAGGCACTGGAAGGGGCTCTGGGCTCTCCCCAGTTTGAACACTCCCTGCTCTCCCAGCCTGGATCCAGAGCAGAGATATTCCAGCCCTCATCATGACTCTTTAGTGACTATTCCACCCTCTTTTCCAGGTTCTTTCCCAGGCTGTTTTTCCCACATAACCAAAACCCAGCTAGAGAACAGCCTTTCTGCAGTCACACCTTTGGTTTCTGCTGATCAAAGCCAGGCTCAGAGGGCTGATGGAGCTTCCTGACTCCAGGACTGATCCCTCCTCAGTGCTTCCAACTCTAATGAGCTGTCTGGGAAGAGGAAAGGGAGACAGGAAGGTGCTTTGCCATCCTCAGGTGACACAAACTTGTCACTGATGCCTCCTTTGATGGCCTCTCGCCAGGGAATGTTCCACAGGGATGCTCAGCTTGTTTGGGATTGTGTTTTTTATCCCTCATCATTATCAGGCTTTGATGAGTGACAGCAACTGGTGCCACCCTATGGAAAGAGAAATCATGGAAAGTTGCACTGGCAGAGGATTCATGCAGCAAGAAGCCCCCACAAGGTGGTCTTGTGATCCATCCAGCTTTGTTCAGAGCAGGCAGGAATGCCCAAAAACCAGGGATATCATCCATGACATCCAATTAAAACAGACCTACTGAAAAGGAGTTTCTCTGCTTGTCCTATTCTCCCTGTCCAAATCTCTTCCCAGATGTGGAAACATTCCATGTGAATGTTGTATCCCCCTCTACCCACACAGATCCATGGATATTTTCCAGCTCTGGATGCAGAGACCCTGCTCCATCTCTGTCCAAGAAGGATAGAGATACATCTGGGAGTGGAGGTCGTGTCTTCCATGAAATGCAGGAGAGACACCACTCCCAAAAACCCAGGATATGCCACATGGAATTCCCCTTGGAATACACCAGAAGAATTTGCTGGTGAAGGTGATCGGATGTTCAACCAGGGACTTGGAGAAGGTGTGGGATCTTCATCCCTGGAGGCATCCAGATCTCAGCTGGAAAATCACAGGATCATTGAGGTTGGAAAAGACCTCCAAGGTCATTGAGTCCGACCTGTGACCCAAACTTTTCCCCCAGACCAGAAGTGCCACATCCAGTCATTCCTTGGACACCTCCAGGGGTGGGGATTCCATCACCTCCCTGGGCAGCCCCTTCCAATGCCTCATCACCCTTTCTGTGAAGAAATTCCCCCCGTGTCCAGCCTGAACCTTTCCTGGTGCAGTTTGAGGCTGTTTCGTCTTGTCCTGTCCCTTATTCCCTGGGAGAAGAGGCCAACTCTGAGCATCCTGTTCTAAGTCTAAAACTGAGTTTATCTTCAATGTTGAGGGGCTTTAAGCAGAGCTTTGGACAGGAGGTTGCCAGAGGTTCCTTCCAAATGTCTTTGGATTCTATGATTTAGACAAAAAATGGTGGAAAATTCGAAGTTGGCTTTTAGCCCTGAGATTAATGAGGATTTTGAGTGCTGGTCCTTCTCTTCTATCTCTAGGGTTAAAACTCGTTCCCAAAACTCCTTCCCAATGCCATGTGTGATTCCGTTCATCAGTTTCCACTTCCATGGGATGCAATCCCATCTTATTAATTTTAAATTGCCCAAATAATCATTACCCTCTTAATTGTCTGCTTAATAAAGACCCTGATCCCCAAGGGCTTATTGAGGCTTATCTATTCCTGGGTGACCTGGTGGGTATTGATTATTTGCTCGTTAGTTTTCATTAAGGATAGGTTTTAATCAACCATTGGAAGATAATCCAGAAGCCAGCAGAAGTTTTTCTTGGGAGACATTTCTCACCTCCAGGTAGGACATCCCAAAAAAAAATGATGCTCATTTGCAGATCTTCCAGGGAGAAAGCTGGATCTTGGATTTGATTTCCTGGGATTTTTATGATCCCAACTTGTTTCTGCTTTATGGTGTCCTCCAAAATGTGCCCAAATCAGGAAAACATCCTTAAAATGGGACCTAAATTGCAGAGTTTGCAGTCTCTCAGAAAATTCTGCTCACTTTCAGTGGGATCCCTGCGTTTTCCAGGCTGGATGTGACCAGAAATCACTGATTTCCTGTGTCCACAAGCTCTGCTTCGGTATTGAGGGAATACCAGTGCCCTTTGTCCCAGGAATGTTGTGGATGTAGAAAAATCTCTGCCCTGGGAGAAAAAATGAGCACTTTTCTGTGTCTTCCTTGGTCCCCACATGGTGGGACAGGGCCAGCATGCCTGAATCCATGGGACATGGAGGCAGTGAGGATGCTGGTTAGGATTTGGGATGGTGAACACAGCTCCTGCCTCTGTTTTCCCTCCCCAAGGCACCTCTTTCTCCTTTTCCCCCCAGGATTCCAGTGTGGGCTCGGTACAGAAATATCAGTGTGAGATCTTTGTGGAATCAGGGACACCCTCCTGGGGCTGCCAGATGTTTCATAGGATCTGGAGGGAATTCTTTCTGGAGCAGAAGCAGGAGGTCATGCTGGGAATGAGACTTTGCCCAGGTGAGGCTGCCAGGGAGGACCCGGGCAGGTGTGGAGGTGTCTGAGGCCTCTCATCAGAACCTTGCCAAGCTTGGTTTCTCACCTGGAAGAGTCAAAGATTTCTGGAATGTGGTTTTTCCACCCTTTCCTTCCCAATGGGAAGCACTGCCTTGCCTTGCTGCAGGGAGCAGGGGTGAATTTAAAGCCAGAATGATGAAGGGGTGGGGGAGAAAGAAAGATTCCTCTTTTTCTTGGGGGCCAAATTAATGGAAAATCAATCCGGCCTCAAAAATCCATTAACGGTGATAATGCACCGGTGACGTGGCAGGAAATCCAATAGTGGGAATTAAAGTGGGGCTCTCCCACTTTCCTGCAGCCACGGGAATTTGTGGGGATCGTGCTGGGGGCAGCAGATTCTGAAGAATGCAGAAACCACTTCACCTCTTCCCAAGATGTCCTGGATTCCCACCCTGGCTTCCCGTGGCAGCTCCCTCTGTGCCCAGAGCATCTGCTTGGAGGGTTGAAATTCCCTCAGGGATTCATTCCATGGGTCATTCAAGGGAGGATGTGATTAATTTTTAGGGAAAATCTCCTTCTGGATGCACCAGGATAGAGACAAACCCACCCTGATCTCAGTTTGGGGCTCTTTGGAATTTTGATCCAAGATCTCAGAGTCCCAGAGTATCCCAGACACCCTCAGGGAAACAGGTCCTGGGCTGCCTCTTCTCCTCTGCTTGGCTGCCTCCCACAGGGATTGGATACAACTTTGGGAAGGAAAAAACCTTGGGTCAGGGCCGCCCCTCTGCAAAGAGGTGAAACCACGCAGGGAAAAGTCAAAATCCATGCCAGGAATCTCCGGGATAAATACCACATAGTGCCAGGAATTCCCACCCCTCTGCCAGTTTTGGGACCACATGGATCAGTCTCACCAGGGGTCACCGAGCGGATCCCAGTGTGTCCCAGCACTGTCCTACAAACCCAAGGCTTGGGAAGATGAGGTGGCCTCTGGAATCCACAAACATCACATCCACATCCCCGCTCACTCCGTTGCTGAGGGATCTTTCCTGTTCCATATGTAATGGAAGCTGCCTGGCAGGTCCATCCAGCCCCACGGAGGTTCCCCCTTTCCCCCTCCTTCCCCCAGCTCCGTCTGCTCCCCCACAGCCCTCAGATCCCGGGATTTATGAGCCAGCCTTGCATTATGAGGTGAGTGACTTATCGCTCTGTCAGGGCCGGCGTTTTAAGACAGAATTATATGGGAGAGGGAAAAGATTTTTACCAAATTAATGAAAAATCAATCCAGCCTCAAAAATCCATTAATGGTCATAATGCACTGGTTCCAGATAGAGAGATAGCGGAGAATCCAATAGTTCCTGTTAAATACCTCTCCTGGAATGGAGCGCCTGGGATATAACTCATTCATTAGGCTGCCGATGTTTACTTTTTAAAGTGACACCAATCCCTGTCCCTGCAGGATTCCATGAAGAATTTATAAGCCCACATTCCCCCAGTGCCCATCTCCGGGGCCAGCCTGGAGGAATTGATCCTCTGGTCCCTTTTCTTCCCCTCCCGGGGACAATCCCTGCTGAGGCAGGGCTTGGATGGCTCCGTTCCTACAGCTGATGGTTTCCAGCCTTCCCTAAAACCCTGGCTTTCACCCCAAACTGCTCTCCCAGGATCTGACCTGAGCTGGGGGGTGTCTCCTCTCCACTTTCCAGGTCTTAGAGTGGAGCTTGACTTAATCTCCTCCCTGCTCAGCCTGGGACTGATCCTGCTCCCTGCCCAGCCTCATCCAGCTGTGGAGAGTGGGGATGGCTCCAGGAAACTGGGAATCAGTGCTGGTGCTTCCCCATTTCCCAGCTTTCTCAGGCTGAATTGGGATGGTTCAGCCTGGAAAAGAGAAGCTTTGGGGTGACCAAGTTGTGGCCTTCCAGTTCCTGAGGGGAATTTACAGGGAAGATGGAGCCAAACTATTCGCAAGAGCAAGGAGTGACAGGAAATGGGGGGATGGGTTCAAGCTGAGAGTAGGTTTAGTTTAAATATTGGGAAAAGGCTTTTTCCTGGGAGTGTGGAAAGGAACTGGAACAACAGTAAAAACCTCAAAAAAACCAGTTCATGCCATTCCTCCTCCATTGCTGATTCTCCATGCAGTATTCCAGTCTTCTGGAGGTGCCTGATGGTGGGAATTACATCCCACTGTGGTGTGTCCTGGTATCTTTAGGATGCTGAGCCCCAGAGATGGAAGAGGACACGTTTTTATTCTGTAAAGTGCCTGATATTCCAAGGAGAAAACTTATCTAAGGCATTGCTCAGCATGAGGGGGGTCGGATGGACCATTCCCACTGCCCAGCATGTCCTGATAGTGCACTGGAGTGGATAGGAATTCTGCTTTTCCCAGGAAATTGAACCAAAGTCCAAGTGTTTGGTGAAGTCAAACAACAGAGACTGAATTTACAGCTTTAAAACAAAAATATTTCCCCTGAAGGGGGTCTCAGTTGTTGTTCACTAGGAGGATCCTTGGAGATCATCGGATCAAACTCATCCAGCTCCAGCATCCTGCACTGGATGTTCCTGTTCTTTATCAGGCCTGGAAAAATCTCCTCATGGAAAAGTGCAGAACGTTCAGTCTTGTCCAGGAGCCAGAGCTGAGTTGTGTTTTTGGAGCTGCTCTGATCTCACCTCCCTTTGCTTTACAGCTTTCCCAGTCCCTGGGATTCCTGCACTGCCACAGATTCCTTCCTGATTTACCTTGGGCTCAGGAAAGGTGGGATCAGGACCTGGCACACTGGGATGCAATGCCTGGATAGAGTCAGGTCCACACGTCGACCCTGCTAAATGTCATAATGCACCAGGCTTTTGTTTCCTTGGAATCTTTTAAAAAGCAATAAAAGGCCCCAGAATCCCGGGAGCACCAAACATCCAACAAAGTGACAGCCTGTCAAAGCTGCCTTCCCGAGAAACCCTGGGCCCAGCAAATTTTAAGCAGGAAAATTTATTCCCGTGTCGCTCATCTCTCCGAGTGAAAAATGGCCAGGGCTCCTCTTTTGCATGAGGGCTGGAAAACTCCACGGTGCTCAAACAAGCGGAGCGGCCTCCAACAGGACCATTCATCATCCGGAAAAGGCAGCGGCGACAACCCCAGCGCCAAAAAAAACGGGAAAAAAAATTAAGTTGTGGGTTTTATCCAAGCTTAAATGATCTCGGCCATTAATATGACACGACAGGCAGAGCACCACGCTTCCCTGGCTTCCCTGGTTTCCTTGGGATCTAACAGAGGTCTCCAGGACAGTGGCTCTATTACCTGGTCATCTTTGCTTTTGTGGTTTTCCAGTTCCAGGGAGTTTTTCCAGGGGATTTTGGGCCTGCTGCCCAAAGTTTGTGTTGAGCTTGTGTGGATTTCTAGGATGGGCACAGAGCAAGAGGGCGGGAGGAGGAGCTGGGAAGGAGATGGGTGAGCAATTTCTGAGCAGAGCTTTCCACCGAGTTGGGAATGGATTTTTTTCTGGAGATTGTTTGGAGTAGGAAGATTCCAGATTTGCTAAATTTTTTTTTTCCAGAAGCCACACTTCCAGCTTGACTTTTGTTGAACTGTCTGAGCTTTGGGATGCTCATCTATCACTGGAAGTGTTCAAGACCAGGTTGGACAGGGCTTGGA
Source organism: Ploceus nigricollis (assembly GCA_013399945.1). Lineage (NCBI taxonomy): Eukaryota > Metazoa > Chordata > Aves > Passeriformes > Ploceidae > Ploceus > Ploceus nigricollis. The sequence goes on from VXBC01012963.1 coordinate 222,563, forward strand.
GAAGCCTGGGATAGTGGAAGGTGTCCCTGCTCATGGCATGGGTTTGGAATGAGATGATCTTGAAGGTTCCTTCCAACCCAAACCATTCCAGGATTCTGTGACCACTCTTCAGCTTGGAGGGCACGCTCCTTGTAAAGCAATCAGCTGTCACAGACCCCTCTGCTTTCCGTGTTTGTATCCCATGGGATTTGTCCAAACACTCCTAGATCTTCTCTCCAAATATCCAGGGCTATGATCCTTCTGTTTTTCTTGTTCTTTTCCCTCAAGACGCAGAATCCTGGAATTATTTGGTTGGAAAAGACCTCCAAGATCATCGGGTCCAACCTGGGACCAATCTCCACCTTGTCACCAGGCCAGAGCACTGAGTGCCATGTCCAGTCATTCCTTGGATACCTTCAGGAATGGGGACTCCACTGCCTCCCTGGGCAGCCCCTAACTGCCTTTTCCATGACAAAATTCCTCCTGATGTCCAACCTGAGCCTGCCCTAAATGATCCTGCATTTGGGAAGGTGAATACAGACATAGACTCTTCCAGGAGGTGACAATGACACCACCAGGTGGTCCCGGCTGCAGCCTGAAGGTCTGACCTTCCTCCTGGGCACAGGTGGGATTCTCCCTCCTCCTGCCTTGCTGGGACTTTTCCAGGCCCTCACATGGAGCACATCCGTGACCACCTGCAGAACAATTCCACGGGCGGCAGGAGGACGTGGATCAGGATTTTATTTAGAAACGCTGACTGATAAGGAGCTTAGATCCAGATCCTGTGGATCTTAATCCTCTGGGAGTTTTGAACGCAGAAACAAAATCAAAACCAAAAGAGGAAACTTTCACTTTCTTCCCTCTCCAAGAGGTCTTGGAATGGGTGGGATTGGCCCCTTGCCAGCACGAGGGAGCTGAGTTGATGGGAATTTCTGGTCATTCTGTGTCACCCTCACCCAGCTGGAGTCATCACCAGGTCAGGAAGACTTGAGTGGACCTTCCTGGTCTCAAAATCTCTTCCCAGTCTTTTCTCGTGGGCTAAAATCAGGCCTGAGCTGTGCCTTAGGTTGCCCAAACCCCAGGTCCTGCCCTTGTGACCCATCCTGTGCCTGGTGACAGTGACCTGAGGGGCTGGCAGGAGATTTGTCACCTGCAGGGCTACGTGCAGTGGATCTGTGGTGACGTTTTGTCCCCAGGCCGGCTGAGCTGTCCCATGTTTGCAGCTCCACGTGGTGACACCACCTCTTTGACAACCCCATGTGAGCGTAAGATGCTTTCAAGGGCTTGCAGGATGATGAAAATCCCAACAGGAGCCTGAGGATCAGTTTTCCCATGGGGAAAGTTTCCTCTCCCTGAGTGCAGACATTTTCCACCATTCCAAACATTTAACTTTCCCACTTCCTCAAGCCCAGGGAGATCCTGGAGACCTACAAATGTTGCAGCCCAAATCTTGATGTGCCACTCACAAGGGTGGAAGGAGAAGCATGGAACGGTTTGGGTTGGAAAGGACCTTTAAGATCATGGAATTACAACCCCCAACCATGAGCAGGGACACCTTCCACTATCCCAGGTTGCTCCCAGCCTCATCCAACTTGGCCTGGAGCAATTCCAGGGATGGGGCAGACACAGCTTCTCTGGGAATTCCATTCCAGGGCTTTGTCACCCTCCAAGGGAAGAATTCCTTCCTAATATCCCATCTAATCTCCCCCTATTCCAGTTTAAAGCCATTCCCTGTGTCCTGTCCCTCCATCCCTTGTCCCAAGTCCCTCTCCAGCTCTCCTGGAGCCCCTTTAGGCCCTGGAAGGGGCTCTGAGGTCTCCCTGGATCCTTCTCTTCTCCAGGCTGGATATTCCCAGCCCTTCCCAGCCTGGTTCCAGAGCAGAGGAGCTCCAGCCCTTGAAGCATCTCCATGGCCTCCTCTGGACCTTTTCCAGCAGCTCCACATCCTTCTGACATTGGAGCTCCCAGAGCTGGCTGCTCCAGGTGGGATTATCAAGGCTTCAACACCTTCAGGGCAGATCTCCAGATCTCTCTCTCCCTTTTCCCAGGATTTTATAGCTCAAACCCACAAAGGATTCTCTGTAGTTTAAGGTCTTTTCTTTGCCTGTCCCAGTATTTTTGATCCCAAAGATTCCCTGATTGCTGGAGGAGTGAACAGGGAACACTGGGAATGGCATCATGATGAGATTGATTTTTTAGTTATCTTCTGTTGTCTCAGATCGCACAACAGAAAAACCCCCAAAAGCCAGTCCAGCTTTTGTATTTTAAACCAAATCTCTACCTTGGGCTTAGCCACGCCTGAGAACACCTCATAATTTTTCTTTAAATCATAAGTGGAGCATTTGGCAAGACAAGAAAAAAGGGAAGAAGTCAAAAGTATCTTCCTAAGGTGTTTGGGAAGCTGAGAAGTTCCTCATTACTCAGTCGTGGTGTCAAACAGCCTTTTCCCCATCCATATAAAATAATTCCCTGGTTCTAATTTTAAACAATTTTAGGCCATTTTGTGGGAAACCTTGGGAAAAAAAAATTAACTGGTCTCTTATGAAAGTCAAATCGAGTCAGGTCTTTTTCTTTATTTTTTTTTTTCTTTTTTTTTTTCTTCTTCAAGGTGATTTTCCCCTTTGGATTTTATGGATCTTGGTGCTCTTCCTAAGGGAAGTGGAGAACAAAGTCCTTGTGAGCAGATGGAGCTCTTCCTTGGCTGCTTTCATACTGAGGAAGAAATCTGAGGAATCTGAGAAGGAAATTCAAATAGACATAGATAAATTTATAGATACAGATATGGGTATATGTGCAGGTATGTGAGCAAAGCAGACTTAAGACAGGGCTTTGCTTTGGCTTAAAATATTAATACTTAATCTGAGCTCCCTCTCCCATCCGCCTCATTCCCAATTTAATCCACTTTACACATGGGGGAAACTGAGGCACGGCCATTCTGCCCGCATTCCCAGTAACCCTGATTGCTCAGCTCTTGGCTTGGCACCTCCTGGGGCCAGATCCTGGTCTCCTGGAGGATGAGCATCCTCCGGTGACAAGGAACAAACCTCGGGAATGTCACGAGGCAGAACCGCTCGATGACGCCGAGCCCATGCTGGGAAGTCCCTGTGGCTCCTGAGGTAATTTCTAAGCAATTCCTGACCACTCAAGCATTTAAATCCTTTGCAGACTCAATTAAAAGGTTTTGGGGGAGTTGCTGGGTGTTTTGGGAGGTGTTTTTTTTTTCCCCTAAAAGCCTTTTAAACACCACTAAAAAAGTCTTTCCTCATTTCTGCTGCGGGATTGGCGGAGTGAGGACAAGGAAAGCCTGGGGTCATTCCAGGAGTCATTAATCCTGCTGGACAGGAGCATTGTTGGCAATATTTCCCTCTCCAGCTGGGTGAGATCCCACTGTTCCCGAGAGCCTGGAGGAGTCAGACCTAGCTTTGGGCCCAGGCTGGAGCAGCAAAGCTTAAAGTCATCTTACAACACTAAACTGGGCTTATCTTCGTCTCTTGCTGTGAGGCACGAGGGGGTAGAGACAGAAATTTCTCCTTGCTGAGGGTTTTCTTCTCTTTTCATCCATGGTTGGAGCAATCTGGGATAGTGGGAAGTGTCCCTGCCCATGGAAGGAGGTGGAATGAGATGGGCTGTAAGTTCTTTCCCAGCTGAACTGTTCCATGATTCTAAGACTCTTCCCCTTGCTGGTTTAACTGGCCCCATAAAATGGGATTTTCAGCTGCTCCGGTTTCCTTCCCAGCTGTCACATTCCCCATGGATGGCAGAAGGCAGGACACACATTGGGATGCTCTCAGAGCCGGCCAAACATCTCCTGGCTTGGAGAGGAAGACAAAGTCTTCCCAAATCTCTGCCAGTCCATCCCGGTGACCAGGCTGCTCCTTCATCCCCCTCCTGGGATCAGTCTTGGAGCACTTCACAAGTGGTGGGAAGATGCTGCGAGTCCCCCTTTGCTTCCTCTTCCCCACCTGGGATTGTTCCTTACATTCCTGGCAGTTTTGGATCATTGGGAAAAGCAAAGCTTGATCTTTCTCCTCTTTCCTCCCATCATCCCAGTCCTGTCCAGAGCAATTCTCATCCTTGTCAATAGTGCCTTGGATGGCCGGGTCAATCCGGTCAGAATCCACCCCGGAATAATTTCCAGGGGTTATTAGGGATAAAATCAATCAGCCCATGAATGACTCATTCCCAGCAGGCACAGGCCGGGCCTCCTGCATCCCATTGTGGGGTGACATTTTGGGATAAATGAATTTTGCCTTTTCCTTGCTCCACCTCAGTTCCCCCCTGCCCTTTCCCTTCAAACATTCCTATTTCCCATCCCAAGCCCTGGAAGGTGCCTCTGAGGAGCCAGCTGGGCTCCATAAGCCCTTAAGCAGCTCGGGGCCATGCCCACGTCACCGAAGCCACGGCTGGGATGGCCGAGGTGAGCAGGACAGATTTTCGGGAGCTCATCTCCCACCGGGATGCTCCAAGGCTGGGACAGACGTTGGATTAGGGGTTATTATCCCTCCCCAGTTATAGCAACGCCTAATCCAGGGATGATGCTTTTGACAGGTGGAGATGAGGGATGGATCCATCCCTCCTGACATTAAGGCGCTTCCAGAGGCTCCGGCGCTGTCCAGACTTCCTGTTATCCACAGGGATCCCAGATCTGCTCCAGGTGAGGTCCTTGCTGCTGCGGGGTCCTCACCTTCAGCTGGGGATAAAAAAAAAACCAGAAGAGTTCAGAACAGGGTTCCCAGCAGGGACAAATAGGAGGGATCAAATCCAGGCCCTTTTTCCTGGGGAAGGTGGCTTTGGGACACAGCAGCTCCAAGGATTTTTCCTTTAGTGCAGCACCTGACATGGCAGTTTTGCATCTGTGTCCTAACGAAGCAGTGATTAATTATCACTGGGATCCTCCTAAAGGAGCCAGCACATCCCAAACCTGGCCCTGGCTCCCCCGGAGCAGGGCTGGGCTCTCTCCTCTCCCCCTTCCTTGTTTTTCCACTCTGCTTTCCCTCTCCCACTAAATTAATCTCCATTGCTCCAAAGGTCTCTCTGGCACACGCCGCTGACCCAAGCTCAAATTGATTTTTTTCCCTCACCCCTCACCCCTCGCTGTTTTCTGCCAGCAAAGCACAGCGAGGATTTTTTTTTTTTTTTCCACCTGGAATTATTTTGATTTTTTTAGTTTTGGAGGGACTAAACTTTGACCCTTTAGAAGTGAAAAGGAATTATTTCCATGCAGGGAAGTGGGGAAGGAGCCTGGGAGGTGGGGGCTCTTTTTTATGGCTGTTTAAGGGGTGAAATTATCAAGGCAGCTCCTGGGGATTCATTTTTCCTGCTTGTCCTGATCCAGCCGTGGGTTAAGGCAACTGATTTCTCCTGTTCCCAAACAAATCAGTGGAAAACCATCCTGTCCTGTGGCTCGGAGGTGAAAAACCTTCAAATTAGGAAGAAATTCCTTATTCAGAGGGTGGTGACGAACTGGACCAGGTTGCCCAGAGAAGCTGTGCCTGCCCCATCCCTGGAAGTGCTGAAGTCCAGGTTGGATGGGGGTAGGAGCAACCTGGGAGAGTGGAAGTGTCCCTGCCCATAGAAAAGGGTGGAATTCCATGATCTTGGAGGTCTCTTCCACCCCAAACCATTCCCTGATTCCATGACTTCACCATTCAAATCCCCTCACTGATCAAAATGAAGCTCCTCTGGCAAATCCCTGCTTTTGAGGAGGTTTTCCAAACCTCTGGAAAGAGCTGGAAATGTTTCCTGCATGTTTCCCTCCAAAGGTTCTCATGTCTCTATGACAAAGGAATTAAATTTTTTCCATAAAAGAAGAAATCTTCCTGCAGATGTGGAGCAGGACGGTGGGATGGGACCTGATCCATTTCCACTTCCAATTTTTCCTCTTCAGAGAAGAAAATCCACCAGCATAGGCAGGAAATGTCTCCATGAAGGAGAAGGAAATATAATTATTATCCTTGTTCCATGAATTAGGGATGAATTAAGGAAAAAGCAGGTTCATGGCATGCCAGAGAATTCCCAGGAAGTCCCTACAGCACCAGCTCCTATTGGGAACACAGTGACTGCCAAGGGAAAAGAGGTGGATGTAGAGAGCAAGAGGAACAAGGAAAATCAAGGAATTACTCTGATCCAGTGGTCACCAACTTGGGATTGAGACTTTTTCAGCACTTTTCCAGGGAATATTTCCTCTTGGGAAGTTGGAGAGGGATGGAGAGATGAATCTGGGTGCTTGATCCTGCCTGGGATAGGCACTGGGAGAGGGAGCATGGCTGCATTCCCAGGAGTCCCCCATCTCTTGTGGGGGGAATCTTTCTCTTCCCACTTTTGATTTTTTTCCCCCTTTTTTTCTTGTCTTATGCTCCACTTATGATTTCTCCTCTCTTTCTCTTCCCGTTCTGGAGTCTGGACACACTGCAGGAACACCTCTCATGGAGGAGCACATGGGAGCTTTAATCCTGGATAAAACATTCCAACATCCCACTTGGCATGGCAGGGCCTCTTCCTTCCCTGCACAGCATTCCCAGGCTGCTCCTGGATATGAGGCAGGGTGTTCTGGAATGTGTTCCATGGGATGAGAGCAGCGTTCTCAGCCCTGGCATGAAACAGAGGATTCATCTTGGCCAAAATCCAGGAAAAATAGGACCCTATGGATCTTGTAATTCCAGGGCTTGGACAAGGAGCCAGCGATGCTCTTGGCAGAGGCACTGAGGGCAGTGTTAAACTGCATCAAGACCCAAGGATTTTTGTCCAGGGAAGGGTCTTCCTGCTTTTCCTGGGTCCAAGAGGGTCTGAAAAAGGAGTGGGAATGTTTGAAAGCTTGGCCTGATCCCACCATGGGATTTAGGAGCAGCATCCTGGCAGGGAAAGGACATTCAGCATCATCCCAAGGGTCAGCCTGGTGTTGGATTTCAGCTCCAGGGCCCAGGTGGGGAAGCTGCTCCCAAAATTCCTCCGTGCAGCCAAGTCAGCAGCTCTGGAATTGGTTCCTCAGCAGGATCTGGGGGACGTCTCAAGGACAACGCTCCCGCAGAGGCCACACGGGGCTGGGGACACCAGGATGTCACACAGAGTGGTGTGACCAGAGTGGGATGGGTGGAGTGGAGGGAAGAGGGAAAGAGAGAATTGCAAGGAATTTTGGATGGACTCATCCCTGAATTTGTATAGGAGGGAATTTGGGATAGGTGGCACTGGTAGAGTGTCCCCTCTGGAAGTGTCTTGGGGACACTTGTCCATCAGGCTTCTGCTGAGAAGCACCTTGGGATTGAGACGTTCAGGACACCCTTTCCTACATCCCTAAAGCAGGAATTCTGGGCAGAATCCCTGATCCAAGTGGTCTCCCAGATGGGACCTTCAGGAGGGAGACAGAAGGGGAACCTTGGAATCAGCCATTCCCTAAATTGTGCTCCTTGCTTGGAACTGGAAAATCCAGGTCCCTCTCCTGTGGTTCTTTACCGTTGACACTTCACATTCCAGAGTCTGGTGGTTTCAGAAAAGGGTTGAAACATCCAGACAGGAAATATTTTGGGATTCATCTCCTGGACAAAACAGATCCAGGTTTTGTGGTGTCCTCAGGAGCTGCTCAGGTTTCTTTGGCTTTGCTGTGCCAAAAACCCTGGAATGGAGGGCAGGAAAAGGGAGAAGTGGTGGCTGGGGAGGAGGATTCCCAGCAGAGCTGCTGAGAAATACGGGGATGAAAATTCCTGTGTGATCCTGACCTGCAGATGAAGAGCTGGAGCAACTGGGAAAGGATTCAGGGAAGGATTGAGACCAGGAGCTTTCCATGGGATATGGTGGAGCTGGAGGAGTTTTGTCACCATCAGGTTTTTTGGGATGTGCCCATGTCACAGCTGAGGGGACCAGTGTGGGAAGTCTCCAGCTATCGTGGAATGATCAAAAATAAACACAGCCCTGCTTCCAGAGCCTTTGGAAAAGCTGGGAAATGGTGGAAATACAGCACATCCTGCCAGGTTAGAGCCAGGCCAGGAACTTTGGAATGATGCTGCAGTCCTGGAGGATAAATCTGTGCAGGCATCCCCTCCTTGGAACAGGATCCCCAGGGAATGGTCACAGCTCCAAGGCTTCCAGAGCTCAGGAAAGGTCTGGAAAATGTCCTCGTGGTGGAATTATTGGAGTTGTCCTGTACAGGGCCAGGAGTTAGACTCAGTGATCCTTACGGATCCCTTCCAAATCCGGATATTTTGATTCTCCTGAAGATCAGCAGGAATCAGGTCAGGAATTGGGGTGGTGGAGAGATGGCAAACAGCAGCGGATTCTCCAAATGGAGAATCCACTGGAAACCTGGCCTTTCCATCCCAGGAGAAGATGCCTATTGCTCCAATCCCAAGGATCCCCACCTTTCCTGAGGTTTTCCATGAACTCATGGCTTGCTTTTCCATCACTCATGAGGATGTTCCTGGGATGGATCTCTTGCATTTTTGGGAACAAGTGGAGGCATCACCCCCCAAAGTGTCTCCAATCCCAATCCACCACCATCCACTCCAGGGATTTTGTGTCTCTTCTGCTGAGCTGGTTGGAATTCCAGGTGTGAGTTGGCAGCAGGATCACATGAGCAGAGGGAAAACTTTCCTCTGGGCATTGCTTCCCTTGGGTTTAGGATGGAAAAACCCAGAGTGGATCCACAGAAAAATTTCCTCCTGCCCTGAGGAAACGTTGCTGTGGATTTTAATCCCACTAAATTCCAGGCTGGATCAGGCCAGCCCCATTTTCACTCATGAATTTGTTAAAAATCCATTAATAAGGACACAAAAATCTCTGGATTTACCTCAGGTGGGATTTTCTCTCATTCATCTTTATTTTTCCAGAAATTCTCTGTGTTTTCCATGAGAAAAAGAAAAGGCCTCAATTCCCAAGTTTTTCCTAAACGAAAACATTTCCTATCAAGTCACCAGATGAAACCAGGTGGTTTTAAACAAAGACACAGAAATAATATTATGGAATCATAATATCATTGGAATATCTGCAGAATTTGGGCTTTTAAAGTCCATCCAAACACCACTTTTCCTGGGAATTTTGTATAAATACCAAATTACAATTCCCAACTTCTTCCTATTCAAGTTCTGGAGGGTTTTCACTTTTATTTTCATTTGTTTCATTTTTTCCCATTTAAAAAAAATTAATATTTTCATTGGATATTTCTGAAGGAAATCCACCATGAATCCACCCAAATTCCACAACTGAGGGCCACCAGGTGCGTGGGGACAATCCAGCAAGAATTCCACAAATGGATTCCCAAGGGGAAGTGAAAGTCCTGATAAAATATTGGCTGTGATTCCCTTTTAGTGGAGTTGGAATGTTTAACATCCAGATAGGATCGTGGGGAAAGCATGGGATCATGAGGTCATTGCCTCTCCATAAATACAGGACGGGGGAATGTGGTTGGGACTTTTCCAGCTGTGGATTTTTTGGGATTGTAGGAACAGGAGCATTGGTGCTCATATGGAGATGGTGGGGAGCATCATCCAGACTTTTCTGGGTGAAATCCATGAAAATATGCTCAGGACACAAAAATCCTTCCTGGTTATCACCAGTGAGACCTTCAGGGATGGGCACAAGGAAAATATTCCATGGGGAGGGGTCAGATGAGGGATGAGATGAGTGGGAATGATTTGGGAAGAGGGCAGGATTGTGGGATTCATTTCCCAGACTGGAAGGAGACTTTCTCCTGCTGCTGGAGGCTCTGGAAATATGGGATTCATCCCTGCCTTGTGCCCGAGTTGCAGGAAGGATTTCAGACTTCTGGGATTTGCTGCAGGACACAGACCTCTCCCCCCCCAGCCTCCAAAATCCTGGATTTTCTCCCTCCAAAGCTGCTCCCAAAACAAAGCAGCTCCACGGGCAAACAGGGAATTTTGGGAGTGTGCAGATTCCCAGGATTATTCCTGACCGTCCCCGCCTTTCTGGATCTTACTGGTGCTGCCCCTCCTGATCTGAGTCTTGCACAGGAATTTTATATTTCCTGGATTCCGAAGGATGAGGAAAGGGTTAAGAGGACCGGGAGCTGCTCAGGGCTCCCGCTGCGGGGCTGGGAGTGGGGGTTGAGGACACTCCCGGGAATTCTGCCTCATCCACAGCCCATTTCCAGAGGCTTTTTCCAAGCTTTATTTACCTGTTCAATATCAGGGAGCAATTCCTGCTGCAGCCTTAACATTCCACGCTCCAAAGTGCGAACTCCACAAAATCCCCTCTCCCTCTTAAAGGAGCACATTCCACAACCCCCTGCATCCCTCCGTGCGGCATCCATGCATCCCTAAAAACGCTCCATGAGGCACCAGCCAGCTGCAGGGACCATCTGCACATGGATTTGCATACACAGCACTTTTCCAGGGAATTTGTGTGCTCGGAGTCGGATCCGGCCCCACTCCTGCAGGAAAAGCTCATCCGTGGAAGGATGGGAATTGGAGGGGTTTTCCTCAAATGCTACCTGGGTGGGAATTCCAAAGTGCTCATTCGAAGCCCATCCAGCTCTGAATGTGTCCCTTGGAGGTTATCCAGGGAGATGTGGAAATGGGATCCCACTGTGGTGTCAGGAAGTGAGAGAAATAACTACAAAGAAGGGGTGAGAAGAGGAATCCCAGAACTCTCTGGGATTCTTCAGTAGGATCTGGTGAGCTTCAGGGAAAAAAGGGGCTGGGAAACCACTGCCAGGATGAGGAGATGCCCCAGGACGGAGTTTCCATGTCCCCAGCAACATGTCCGTGATCCACAGGGACAGACAAGGCTCAAAAGGCCTCACTCAGCCCTGGGTGCTGCATTGGGAACACCATTCCCAGACCCTGCGGGCAATCCAGGCTCCTTGAGCCACCAGTGGATCCCAGTGTGTGACATCCCTGTCCTTCCTCATCCCTGGATTGCATCCGGAGTGAAAATCCCATTTTGTCCCACTGTCATCCCAATTCCCATCCCGAGGTGGGATCCTTGCTCCAGCTGCAATCCTTCACTGCAGCTCCATTCCCCAAACCGGTGCTTTTTCCTGGAAATCAGGATAATGGCAGGGGTTTTCTTGGACAGGGATGTCCCCCCTGCCCCGCTGCCAGATGTGCTCCACAGCTGGTGGCTCCAGCCGCCGGTGGCTCCTCTCCTCGTGCCAGGCTGATGGATGGATTTTCCCAGCAGGAAATTGCTGGCAGCAGCTCAGATGATCCATCAGCTGCTCCTTGCTCCCCATTTTTCCCTTTCCCAGCTGAGCTTGGCATCCTTGGCCTTTCCTCAAGGCTCGGAAAGGCCTGGGAATGGGGATGGTGCAAGGAAAGGAGGAGCTTTTCCCAGGAAATTGGGACATCCTGGTGGGATTCAAGCTCCCCAGGGCTTGACACGGTTTCGGTGCTTCCAAACCTGCCAGGTATCATCTTCACATCCATGTATTTATTCCCAGATTTTGGACGTGAAACTCTTCAGGGCAACACTCCCATTGTCGGATTGGTTTTGTTTCCTCGGAAAACCAGATATGAGGGAGGTTCCTGCTTTTCCCTCCATCCCTGAGGCTGGAAAAGAGGTGGTGGAGAGGGACAGAGGGGCTGGAGAAGGGATCCTGCTGGGAAGCTGCTCCCTGCTCCTTGGCAGAGCCGGAGCCTCAGGATTAATGCTTGTCCTTGCATTTCCGACGGAATTCTGTCTGCTCCGGAGGAGCCGGCTCGCCTGGTACTTTTCCTGCTGGAGCTGGAATGCTGGGGCAGGGAAAATCCTTGCAAGGTGAGGGGGAAGGTGCTGAGGCTCCAGCTTGGATTCCTCATGGCATGGGAGAGCAGCTCTGGAGGTCGGTGCAATGCGGATGCTGACCTGGATTTGGAGGGGGAAGAGGGAAAATTCTTTCATTACAAGGGAAAATGTGGAAAGGACGGGATGAGGCACTGAACAACCAGATCCAGTGAAGGTATCCCTGATTATTGCAGGGAATTGGACTGGATGACCTTTAAAGGCCCTCCCCAAAACCATCCTGAACTCATGGAACGGGAATTGCACAAAATTCCAGCCCAGCTCTGAGCCAAGACTCTCCTGTTCCCTCTGGATGAGGCTGAAAAGCCCAACTCGTCTTCCCAGCTCCCAGAAGTATCCTGGTGCCTCAGGAAGGGTATCCCTGGAGAAGGGGACTCCCAGGATCCTGCATCCACACAGAGATCCCTCTTTTCCACCCTCTCCCTGTGCTGGGATCAATCGATACCTCCGGATCTAACGAGCCACAGGAGCGGAGTCCGTGTGGGCTTGGGCAGGGTAATGGATGGAAAAAGCCCGTTCAGCGAGAGGGAAAGTGGGAAAAAAGGAAGGAAAAATCAATGGGAAGGATTGGGAAGACATCATAGCACCACTATTATGTCATCAGCCCCACTCCAAGGATTTTTCGCTCTGGCCGTGATTTTCCTTGGAGCTTCCTGCCCTTCTCATTCCAGAGCTTTCCCAAAGCTGCTCTTGGCTTAAAAAAAACAGGGAACAAGGGCATTCCAGACCTTGTGACATCCCTCTGGCCTCCCCACCCACTGCAGGTGTTCCCAGAGGAATTTGGGAGACGATGCTGCTGGTTCTTCCCTATTTTCCTTGTCATCTTTCATCCTTTGGGAATGAGTCTGGAAGCATTCCTGAGCCTGACCTCTTTTCTCCAACCATGTTTTCATCCTTTTCCTTCCTTTCTGTGGAGAAAAACATGGAAAACAGAGCCCAAACCACTTGGAACAAGCAGGTTCAGGGATTAAAACTCTTATTTCCTGTTCTACCTGTCCTGATATCAGGATAGAAATCCAGCTGGATGAGTTTCCCACTTTCCCAGTTTCTTTTCCCATTCTTTTATGCTGAGTTTTTTTGCTGGAAAAAAACCATCAGGATGACACAACACCTGCAGCATTTCCCTGTGGATAGGGAAGGGAAAAGGCTATTTTGGGATACCAAAACCACAGGAATATTCGTGTTTGCCTCGGCCTGATTTAAAGGAAAGATAAAAAAAATATATTAAAAAAGTCAGGATAAAGTCAACACATCCCAAAATGGGTAATTAAGAAATCCAAGTCTCTGTAGGATCATTATCCGAGCAGCATTCCACGTGCATGGCGATTTTTAATGGCTGTTCCAGCAATTTAATATCCACTTTAATATATCCGTGTTTTCCAGCACACAGAGCCGGGGCAGGGAGGCAGATTTGGGCTCAGCAAGGATTAAGTGATGGGATTGTATCCCATAAAAAGCTGAGGGAACAACTCCCATCCCTGCGATTAGGGAAGATAAAAGATAAGGGGCAGCAACAAAGCTGCCCCCATGTGCCTCAGTTTCCCATCCCTATGGAGCAAATCCAAGGGATTTAGGGGCTCCAAGCCAACCAGGCATGGGAAAGCCAAATTTTCTGGCAGGGCAGACCTGAATCCAAGGAAAACCCACCCAAATCCTTGCACGCCACAAAACCCTCCCTATTTTCTCCAAGCTTTGAGTCACCTCCCACCCCAACCAATTCCCACTGCAGGAAGGGGCACTGAATTCCCAACTCTCCCAGTCCCACCTACTGGAAATTTTTGAGAAAAAATTTTTGAGCTTTGCCCTGGTTTTCCTCACATCCCACGCCATGGGAATAGCTCTGTTCTCCCAGTTAAGCTTGGATTTGTTATTTGATCCCGAAAATTCAGCACTTCCAGGCTGCGGAGATGTTGAGGCTGCACCTGATTTCCTGAAGGGCTGGGCTGCATCCAGATGTGCTGGGCTGGATTCGGTATCCAGCTGTGGCAGGGTCTGGATTCCCATGTGGAGCTCAGCATCCAGATGTTCTGGATTCACTTTCCAGCTGTGCCAGGCTCCTCAATCCCACTCGAGGCTCGGCACCAGCCCATGCACAGTTCCGGATCAGCTCTCCCCATCATCCAGATGTGCGGAGCTCAGCATCCAGCTGTGCCAGAGCCATATCCAGCTGTGCCAGAGCCATATCCAGCTGTGCCAGGCTCCTCATCCCTGTGCAGGATCCATGCCCAGCTCAGCATCCAGCTGTGCTGCATCCAGCTGTGCAGAGCATCCAGGCCCAGCAGGATTCTGCATCCAGCTGTTCGGGATTGTCCCGGGGCATTCTGGCCGTATGAGGCAACATGTTTGGAATTATTTTGGATGTATGTCAGACATTCCCACAAAAAAGGACTGGGAGAGGCAGAGACAATTCACAGCTGGTGGCTGACAGGGATTCACTCCAGGGAAAGGGCAGGGAAAGTTTGGGGAGAATGGGAATGTCTCATCCCTGAGATATCATCACGCTGAGATCTTTCCTCAGGGAATTTTCTTTTAACAAAACATTTTCCTAAAAGCTTTTCCTTGTCTGGAAGAAAAGGATACCTGTGTGTTATGGGGGCTGCAGTTTGGTTTTCCTTCAAAAAGTTGGGACACTCAGCTGAGGTGGTGGCCGGAGGTGACAATGCCACCACCCCGGCCTGTCTCCCTGTCTCCGGAGGTGGGAATTTCCCCAGGACTCAGCAGCACAAGGTTATGGACTCCGTGATTTTTAATTAATGCCATTGACTCGGAGGGTGTTGGGAAAGGGGAGGGCCTGGAACGGGAAATTGTCCCTTGGAGGGACAAAGCCTGACAACCTTGTCATCCCCAATTAGCAGCTAATTACCTCCATGACGAACATCTTTATTAATCCAATTAATAGCGCGGGTGGCGTGACCTCGGCAGAGCTGCTGACTCAGGGTGGGGCTCGCCAGGAGCGGGATGGGGGGAGGAAGGAGTGAATTCCTCCTTTCCCAACTCCTCTTCTTCACTAATTAGTGGCTGATGGCCACTGATCTCCCAGCCTGATCCCAAATATTTCCTCTTTCATTCCTCCTGTCCTTCCATCTGCTTCTTGTCTGTTTGTCCCTTTATCCATCCATCTTCCAGCAGCTTTTTTGGGGAAAATAACCCCATCTCCGGGTGTTAAACCATGGGTCATAATGATCCAGGACACTGGGATGTCTCCCAGCTGGAATGTTGTGCTCATCCCTGGTGAACCACAAAGATCTCAGTGTGCAAATCTTCCCTGAGTGGGGAAAATCTCAGGATAGATGGAGAAACAGATGGATGAGTGGAAGGATGGGGGTGGGTGGATCTATGGATAGATGGATGGATGGGAAGAGAGATGGATGGATGGATGGATGGATGGATGGATGGATGGATGGATGGATGGATGGGTGGAAGGATGGGTNTGAACCACAAAGATCTCAGTGTGCAAATCTTCCCTGAGTGGGGAAAAGCTTGAGATAGATTGATGAAAAATTGATGGATCAGTGGAAGGATGGGAGTGGGTGGATCTATGGATAGATGGATGGATGGGAAGAGGGATGGATGGATGGATGGATGGATGGATGGATAGATGGGTGGATTAATGGATTGATGGATAGGCTGGTGGATAGGCAGATGAATGGATATATGGATAATTATGGATTGGTGGATAGATAACTGATAGAGGTGAATTAATGGACTGATGGATTGACGGAATTGGAGCAAATGGATTGATGACGCTGATGAGGATGGGACCAGGAATCCAATGGGAAGAGCTGGACACTGAAGGGCCACTGGAAGGCCACATGCAGGTCGGACAGGTGGGATGACAGTCCCTCATTCCTCCTGTGAGGCCAGTGCTTCCCAGTGTGGATGGAGGCACTTCCAGCACTTCCCACTGGGCTTTGTGGATCCTCATTCCCTGCAAAGGGAGCATCCAAACAGGGATGTCCCCTCTCAGGCAAGGCACAATCCCATGGGGCACCACTGAATGTTCCACATTCCCAGGGCCACCAGCTGGGCTGGGAATTGCTGCAGGAATGTTTTTTTTTTCCCAAGCTCTCTTGTGGAGCGACCTCCCCTCCATCTTCCCCCACAGATGTAGCCTCAATTAAATTCAGGAATCCATTTTTTAATAGGACTTTCACCTCAGCTCCCTGCCGGGCCATTAAAGCCATTATGGCAGAGTTAAGTAAGGAATCCTGGGAGCCTCTGGAGCTGTCATCCCATGTTTATGGCCCAGGCAATGTTTGCTTTATTAAAGATTCAGGAGCCATTTCCGAACGCCTCCGTTCTGTCCTTCCCATTATAGGCCAGACCCTGGTGAAAGGGTGACTGCAGGGAAAAAGAGGCTTGCTCCTGTGATGGGAAAAAAAACAGGATGGGGTTGCTGAGAGAGTCTAAGGGCATGGCAGGAGGTGGAGAAAAAGGGAAGAGGAGAGGCAGGAATTTCATCCCAAAGCGCTGCTGGGTGTTGCGATGAAGCTTTTCCAGCTGCTGCAGGGTTTGGTTTTCCCTGGTTTCCAGCAGCTGGGCAGGATCCAAAGGCAAATCCCTTCCTGGCCCATCCACACAGGTTGCCCAGAGAAAGTGTGGAATTCCCATCCCTGGAAGTGTTCAAGGCTGGGTTGGATGAAGCTCTGGAATAAGGCAAGGTGTCCTTGTCCATGTAAGGGGTTGGAATGAGATGGATCCCAACCCAAACCATTCCATGATTCTGTGATCCGGCCATGCAGAGCGAGGTTACACCATCTGGGCTTTTTCCGAGCCATGATGGGGTCTCCACTGACTTNATGGGATGGGATGGGATGGGATGGGATGGGATGGGATGGGATGGGATGGGATGGGATGTTATTCCCAGGTTATCCCCAAGTTCCCATGCATGAGAAGGTGGTCAAGCGCTCCCACATGGATCACACATGGGATGGCATAAGGGGTTATCCCCATCCCAGCTTTTGTCCCCCATAGGAAGCAGTTGAGGATGAGGGGCCTTGGGGACAGGCAGGTCCCTGCTGTCCCTCTCTCATCCCAGCTGGNGGGAGCCTCTGGAGCTGTCATCCCATGTTTATGGCCCAGGCAATGTTTGCTTTATTAAAGATTCAGGAGCCATTTCCGAACGCCTCCGTTCTGTCCTTCCCATTATAGGCCAGACCCTGGTGAAAGGGTGACTGCAGGGAAAAAGAGGCTTGCTCCTGTGATGGGAAAAAAAATAGGATGGGGTTGCTGGGAGAGTCTAAGGGCATGGCAGGAGCTGGAGAAAAAGGGAAGAGGAGAGGCAGGAATTTCATCCCAAAGTGCTGCTCGGTGTTGCGATGAAGATTTTCCAGCTGCTGCAGGGTTTGGTTTTCCCTGGTTTCCAGCAGCTGGGCAGGATCCAAAGGCAAATCCCTTCCTGGCCCATCCACACAGGTTGCCCAGAGAAAGTGTGGAATTCCCATCCCTGGAAGTGTTCAAGGCTGGGTTGGATGAAGCTCTGGAATAAGGCAAGGTGTCCTTGTCCGTGGAAGGGGTTGGAATGAGATGGATCCCAACCCAAACCATTCCATGATTCTGTGGGCCATGCAGAGCGAGGTTACACCATCTGGGCTTTTTCCGAGCCATGATGGGGTCTCCACTGACTTCTAGGCCCCTAAAATTCCCTTCTTCCCACCACAATCCCCCATTTCCCCATTCCATGACCGTCCTCCCTCCTCTTTTGGACTAGAGAGCACAGACCCTTTGAAACCACCAACATCCTACAGAAAACAGGGATCCAAGGAGATTCCCTTCTCCATCCCTGCCTTGCTGCCAGGCCAGCTCCACTTGGGCCAGGTCTAACCTTGTTCCCATCCACGGGAATATGATCAAGCAGTCCCCAGGGATTGGGATGGGATGGGATGGGATGGGATGGGATGGGATGGGATGG
>VXBC01012963.1:240239-268629 GCA_013399945.1 Ploceus nigricollis
TGCATGAGAAGGTGGTCAAGCGCTCCCACATGGATCACACATGGGATGGGATAAGGGGTTATCCCCATCCCAGCTTTTGTCCCCCATAGGAAGCAGTTGAGGATGAGGGGCCTTGGGGACAGGCAGGTCCCTGCTGTCCCTCTCTCATCCCAGCTGGGCAATTTTTGGAGCTGAGCACCCTCGGGTGCACCTGAACTCCCACCCACGTGACACCCAAGGGTGGCCAGAGGATGTGGAGCTACACCCGTGGCCCACATGTGACAATTTGTGACCAGGGTGGCTCAGGGTGACGAAGGGATGTGGAGAACAGGATCCAGCATGTCCCAGCTCTGCCCTCTAGTGCAGCTCCACCAGGTGCCATCGCCACTCCTGAACCTGCTGGTGTCACCCCTGCAGGTCACAGTCCTCCAGCTGAGGTCCCCAGCCCTGGTGGCTCTGGTGGCTTCACACCCCCCTGGTGAAGCCCCTCTTGGTGGCCTGATGAAAACTTCTCAGTGTTTGCTGCCACCTGAGGTGACACAGAAGGGATTTTGTACCTCCAAGGTGCTGGGGGGACAAGGCCAAGAGGGGACCTCAGACCGAGAGCTGACCTTGGAAATCTGAGAGCACCTTGGCAAAACTTTTAGGATCAGCCCAGGGGGGCAATTCCCTCTCTGCAGCCCCACAGGAGGATGAGGGATGAACGCTCCAGCTTTTAGGAGCAGGGTGGTGCTCCCACTGCTTCCAGGAAAAAATTCCAGCCCTTCATGGGATGGGGTTTGCTACGAGCTCAGGGTGTAGTTGCACTACAAATGTTTGGCTTCACTCCTTGCACACTTTTCCCAGCAGGATTTTTCAGGATATAGGGACTAAAACCGCTATTTATGCCCTTTTTTTTTGGGATGCACTGGACTCCAGAGCACCCCAGGGACACCAGTGCCCAGCCTCGGGTGCCAGCGTGGGTGGGGGGTGCCCGGCTGGGCAGATTTGGGGGGGCTGTGGGCAGTGGGTGCATTGCACAGGGTGCTGCTGCCCTCCAGTGGGCTCAGGCTGGAGAGGAGGCTGGAATTCCATACGGATGCTTGGGAAGGCAGAGGTGGAGCTGCGAATGTCCCTTCCCATGGGGTGGAGCAGGCGCCGGACAAGGGATCCCACAGAGAAATCCTGGAGCAGGAGAAATCCTGCTCTGCCCCATCCCACTGCTCCTGGACCAGGAGTCGTTGGAGGCAGTTCCAGCCCCTGATCCCTCAAAAAAATTCCAAATTTATTGGATTTATTAGCAATGAGAACACCTGGCCCGGCTCCAGTGTCCCACCACCAATCCACATCAACCCTCTCTTGCTCTTTTCCCTCTGTTATCCCCAGGGAAAGGCAGGAGCATGGATTTGGAGCCAGAGGAGCTGCTGTGGGTCACGGTGCCAGTGGGATGTGAAGGGACAGGGACAGCACAGGGACCTTCTCCTCTTGTGTTGTGTCATTAATGAAGGAGGGAATCAAATCCCCTTCCCACCAGGCTGGAAGGGCTGGTCCATGGGCTGGGAGATTTTTTATTATGGAGGGTGAAGCTCCACGAGGAGGAAAATCAGGAAATTTGGGTGAATCCCAGTGGTTTTGCTGGGATTTCCAGGATGGGATTTCCAGGCTGTTTTCTGACTCAAAGGCCCTGGAAATCACCAGTGATTTAAAAAATCCCCAAAATCCTCTCTCAATCTCCTCTCTGGTCATAAGAGCTGCATGAACTGGTCCCAGTCCAGGATATCCAAACATTCCTTGTTTGCTGATTCCCCTGGAGCTGCTCTCTGCATGGACAGAGAGAGTTTAATTTCTTGGTAAGTGTAAAGTTATTTTTGCCCTGTTTTTTTGTGGTTTTGACCATGTTTTACCCTACAGGACCTCTCTGCTTCCTGGTCAAGCTGGAGAAGACAAGCATGGAAAGATCCAGCTCCATGGATTTCAGGCTCTTGCTGATGGAGCACAGATCACATCTGAGCACACGTCACCAGAGGGGGAGGTGATCCCAGCTCTGGAGTCACGAGTTTCCCACATCCACTGAACGTGGGTGGGAAAAGGATCTTCTGCAGCACAGTGACTTCAGTGTGGGTGGCTTCCAAAACCTGGCACAGGAGGGCTGATGGAAGGGGAAACTCCTTAAATTCCAAAATTATGTCCCCCAAAAAAAAGCTGGATACTGTTTTAACCCTGGCTTGGTAGACAGCATGAAAAAAATCTCCCACCACATTCCATAAATAAATCTGATTTCGAAAGTCCTAGCCTTGTTTTTTTCCCATTTAAGGGGGTTTAAACCCACCTTTCTCCTGTGGGGTACGTGTTCCCATAATCCAGCCCCAAATCCATGGGTTTGGTCATCCTCCCAGGATGCTGGGGAGGTGGTGCCCAGGTCCCAAGGGAAAACAGGGGGTCCCATGCCAAGGATTTGCTGCTTTCCAGCCTAAATTCCAATTGATGAACTCTTCGAAAAAAAAGGGATCAGAAACCCCTTATGGAACCGAAAAGCAGTTTAAAACCTGCTGTTTGAAGCAAAATTGCTTTATTGACCAATTCCCTTTTTTTTTTGCAGGGGAAAAGCCCCCAAGGGATCCAACCTGAGCCCCACCCTTCACTTCCCATGTGACTTCCATGAATTCACGTGACAAAGCCACCATCTCCCATTGCATCCCCCTGGAGATGGAGACCACGGCTCACCAAATTTAATTTGGATGCCTGGGACCTAGGTTTTCCTTGGAGCAGCCCACCCTGGATCCAAAGGATCTCTCCCAACATCAACAGCTCCAGATTTGTGTAAAAACAACCCAAAATTGACTCTTTAGGAGGACCAGCCAGGGCTTGTTTCCCGTCATGGGTGGTAATTCCCAACAAAAGTGCTACAAACTGGATTTGAATCAGTGCTTTTTAATCCATAAAAGGTGAGAATCCATGTACAAATTAAAAAAAAAAACAAAACAACAAAAAACCAAAAACCCAAAACAAGCCCGACATAAAACCCTGGAAATAGGGAAATTATCCCAATCCCACAAAACACAACCCCTTCGCCAACGCTGGGGTTGGGTGATGCGGGCGGAGCGCGACGGCTTCTCCTAAATAAATCCCTTTCCAGCTCAGAGACGTCTGTGGCGACATCCCACGTTTTTAGGATGGTGGGAAGATGCTGCCGGGATGTTTTAAGGGCAAGGTGGCCTTTTCTGTGACCCCACCCCCTCCTTTCCTTCCCGCTCCCACACCAAGCATCCGGGAAGATGACGTGGGAAGCCTGGCTGCTACAGATGGCCGGATCCGGAATCCGGTGTGGTGATGCCTCAGGCTATGGAGAGGCCTCCTGGCCAACAGCAGAGCTAAAAACCCTTCCTTGAGCTCATAAAATCCCAGGATGGGTTGGCTTGGATGGGATCTTAAGGCCCGTCCTGTTCCAGCCCCTGCCATGGGACAACTTCCACCACCCCAGGTTGCTCCAACCCCGTCCAACCTGGCTTTTTTCCTGGAAGTTTTCCTTAAAAAAAATCAGGGTTAAGAGCTTGGAAAATGGACAAGGAGCCACTAGAAGAAGTCGCAATCCCAGGGGACGCTGTGGCTGCAAGATCCCATTGCTCCTTTAAACCACCCCTAAAAATTCCTTAAAAAGTACAAAAATACAATCCCATCTCTCCCAAGGGAATTTTCTACCTCCCAAGATCATCCAAGCACTGAAGACCAGACAGCTCCTCAGCCTTCAGAAAAAATAACACACCAGGCAGAAACAGGATGGAGGAAATTTTGCCAATCTGTTTTGTGGATTCGGAGTCTCCCAGCGTTTCCAGGACAATTACCAAGATGCCTGGATCCATCAGGGCAGCCCAGGAATGCTGACAGCAGTGTTAGGGAATTAGCAACATGTGCAAGATCCAACAGTAGCACAAATTTAGGAGTTTAATAATCTGGAGGAGATATCTTCCTGGAATTTTAATCTCCTCCCAGGAAAAATAAACCCCCCCCAAGGCTCTTAGCTATTAATCTCCTCACAGAATATTTAGGGCAATCCACATCTCCTGATTAAAAAAGCCAGACAACAACTGCACGGTAAGTCTTTCCCTTTTCTTCCAAAGAATCTGGCTGGGCAGCTGGGCTGGATTTTCTGAGCCAAGCTGGGGGTTCATTCCCTCAAAAAACCACCCCAAAAGCACTAAGAATGGTCAAACCATCCTACTTTGTTGGGATAGCCCCACCTGGGAGGTGCTGCCTGTGATGGGGTCACCACAAGTCATCGATGCACATGCTGTCCCCTCTCCCAAAAAAGGGGAGTCTGGAAGGATTCAGCTGAAGGATTCAGCTCCTCCAGCAGCTCTTGGAGAGCAGCTCCATCTTGTACCTCGCAGAGAAAGCCCAGGAGATGCTACAGAAGGTGACACTTTTGCTTTAATGGCTGGGGCTGGCTTTGGCCAAGCAGAAGACACAAACCAGGCCCTGCTTTAGCACAGCTCCCCCCGACCCCCTTGAGAGCAAAAAAAAAAAAATCCCAAAATTAACAATAAACCCAAGTTTCCCCCAGATTGAGGGGATCGTTGGACACAGGAGCTGGGAGGTGGAGGTGCCTCGCTCACCTCTCGGCGCGGATCCGACCAGCGGCGCATTCCCGGGTCTGGGAGTCCTCACAGCCCAGCCAGGCTTGGGAAGCTTCCCGGGCAGCCAGTCCTGGAGCTCAGGGGACACCATGGAACATGGTCAGTACATGGCCTCGTTGTCCCCCACGGCGGTGAAGGGGACGCCGCTGTAGGTGCTCTTCTTGCTCCTCTTGCTCTTCTTGCTCCACACCAGCAGCGTGCTGGCGCTCTTGCTGTTCATCAGGCTCTTCCTGCTGTTCTCCTTGTTGCTCTTCAGCATCCCAGATCCTGAGGACATCACTGCTGCCTTCCTGTCCACCTGGTTGGGAAAGGTGGAGAGGGGAGTGAAGCCAGGGCAGCACCCAGAGAGCTCCAAGGAATTCCGTGGTTTCCTGTGGGATGTGACTTACGGCTTTGGGACATTCCGAGCCCTGCAGGGTGATGACTCCAATGTCCACCCCCTCCTTCCCGGTGCTCTTCAGCAGCTGGACAACCTCGGCGTGTTTGGACCACTTGCAGTCCTTGCCATTCACGGAGATGATGTAGTCCCCCTCCTTCAGCCCTGCTTCCTGCAGGGAATGAGGGAAAACGTGCATGGACCATCAGAGAATCTTGGAATGGTTTGGAAGGGACCTTCAAGATCATCCAATCCCACCAGGGACACTTCCCACTATCCCAGGTTGCTCCTTGAACACTTCCAGGGATGGGGTAGCCGCAGCTTCTCTGGGCAACCTCTGCCAGGGCCTCACCACCCTCACAGCCAAGAATTTCGTCTCAATACCCATCTAACCCTGCCCTCTGGCTTTGGGAAGCCATTCCCTGTGTCCTGTCACTCCATCCCTTGTCCCAAGTCCCTCTCCAGCTCTCCTGGACCCTTTTAGGCACTGGAAGGGGATCCAAGCTCTCCCTGGAGCCTTCCCTTCTCCAGGCTGAGGAGAAGACACAACTCTGCTCCAGATAAGGACCATATCCGGTCCACATCCCAATCTTTGGGGAGATTGGAGTTTTCCAAAGAGGGATGTGATCCTGCTGCTAAGGAGAGTGTTGTTCCAGAAATGCTGGGATTTGGATGGAAGGGTTGGTACTGAGGGAGCGGGGAGACCCTTAGGGCATCCCACCAGGATTCTCCAGCATCTTCTGATGGAAAACAAAGCTGCCCCTGTTTTTTGGACATGCCATCTTGTTCCAGCCACTGTTACATCCCAGCACTAAGGACAAGGGAGCTGGATGGGCTTCCAGCAGTTAAAAACTGAGCAAAATTCCATGTTTTCTCCTTAGCTATCTCCTAAAAATTAATCATTTCATGACGCCCACCTGCAAACCCCAGCCTGAGCTCCAGCAGGGATGAGTCTCCTCCTGAACTGTTTTAACACCTAAAAACACCTGGAATCCCTCCAGGCAGCTCCCTTCCGGCATTCCCATGGGAATAGCAAGAAATTGGGATACTCACAGCAGCGCAGCCCCCCGGGATAACCCCAGCAATGAGGACAGGGGAGTCTCCTCGCAGGGTGAATCCAAAGCCGTTCTCTCCTCTCATCAGGTGGACTCTCCGAGCTGGATACCACTTGTTCTTGGCTGAGAACACGGACAGGGGGCCCTGGGATGAGGCAGAAACATGGAAAGCTTCTTTTCAACTCCCTGGAATTTTGCAGCCTTGTAAAAAAACCCATTCCAGGGATGGGGAGGGGGCAGAGGAAGAAATCCTGTCTTTTGCAGGGAAAACAGTCCCATCATCCAAGAAATGATGGGGGTTGAGGCTGTCTGGATCTGGGGGATGCCACCAGGGGTTGGTCCAGGAGCAGGGTGGTGGGACAGGTCACCAGTTCAGGGCAACTTTTCCCCAGTTCTTTCCCATTTCCCCCTCTTTTTCCTGCTTTTCCATTCCCACAGGAGCAGGATATTCCTGCCTGCCCTGAGGCTGAGATGCACAAGCTCTCCCTGGGGTACTCAGGAGATGACCTCACCACAGATCCCACCACTGTCCTGAATCCCAGTCCTGCTCCCCAGGACCCTAAAAACCCAAAGAGGGTGCGAATAAAGCTCCAGTGGGATTTTCCTGGTGCCTCCTGCCATCAAAACCCTTCTTCCCAAGATTCTCTTGGGAAAAGCCCACCCAAAATTCTTGTGCCTGCTCCCCTGTCACCAGAGGAGCTTTGTGACCCATTTAGGTGTCACAGAGACAGATCCCAGCCCTCCTCCTGCTGCTCCTCCTTGGAAAACTGCTGGAGAGAGGGAGAAGAGGTTGCAGGAGGAAGGAATCCAGGCAAGCAGAGCATGCAGGGGAGGAGGAGGAGACGGCTGCTCCCTTGGGATATTCCCATTCCCGGAGCTGTACGTACCAGCCTGTGGAAGAGGTCGGTCACCTTCACCTGGGAGAAGTTGGGGGATTTGATTTCGGGTTTCTGGTGCGTTTTGGCTGATGGGAGGGAGAAAAAAGCACAGACAGGGGGTGACCTCAGGCAGTTGGGGCAGCTGCTACCGTCCCAAAGAGGGACAGTGTGACCCCGTAAGAGCCAGGACTTAAATTCCTGCAATAGTTCAGATTGGAACTCAGAGATCATCCAGTCCAACCCCCCTCCACAGCAGAACTCCCCGTGGAGTCTTCTCACCCACAAACCCCCTCCCCACCCACAATCCCAAAAAACCCCCACTCACGATGGATGTCCGGAGCCTCTCCCGTCTCAAAGAAATCCTCCTCGTGGTCGATCTCGGAATATTTGCTCAGGGAGCGTTTGTGGGCAAAGGACAGGACCTCCTGCAGGATATCCATCTTCCTTAGGATCTTGCACAATCCATGGATCCTCATGGCCTCCTCGTGCTTCATGATGGCTTTTTTGAGGTGAGCTTTGCCTGCGAGGGAGCAGAGGGAGCTGAGCCCGACGGAGCGGCAGCTCCGGCGCCGTTCCCGCTCGGCTGCCCACGGATTTCAGGAGCGGTGCCACCACCCTGCTGTGACTCAGGGACAGCCCAGTCACGTTCCCAGCCCTAAATGGGGTCGGTCCCAGCCGATGGAGGGCTGGGAAGGGACCTTGAAGGGTGACCTACTTCACTCCCCTGACGCCAGAGCTGGCAGATGTTCCTGAAAAACCACCCCCGACGTCCCTCCTCACGCTTAACCTCAATCTCCTGAGCAAATTAACTTCTCTCCATCGCCTCGGATCCCTCGGGAATGGGAACATGGAGAACAACCCAGCCCTGTCCTTCTTGGGAAGGAGCAATCCTGTTTTCTAGGCTAAGTCTTTTCCTTGTCCTGCAGGTCCTGCTCTCCATCCTCTGCTCTTTGCTCCTCTCCACTTGCCTTCAACGCGTTCCCACCCTTGGGAAATGGAAGTGGTCGGGAAAGACGAGCTGAAATTCCAGTGACCCACGGATATCAACGCAAAGCATCTCCTCCGTGGGAAACTGCAACCAAGGCAGCCGTATCCAAGGCTAAACTCCCAGAAAAGCTCTCTCCGTGTGTCTCATGGAAACACGTGTGCCTGTGGCATTTCACGTTCAGGACACACGGTGGCAACAGAATCCAGGGAGATGAGGTCTGCTCCAGACTCCCGGAATCCACAGCCAGAGGATTAACAACTTAACAACTTAACAACTGAGGGAATGTTTTGGGGTTGGATGGAAAACAGAGAGGAGACTCCCTCCTACCCTGAGAATTTCTATCAAATCTATAAATTGTGAAATTACGGGGAATAATAATAATAATAATAATAATAAAATCAGGGAATGGTTTGGGTTGGAAAAGACCTTAAAGCTCATCTCATTCCAACCCCCCTCCATAGGGAGGGATACCTTCCACCTTCTCAGGTTGCTCCAAGCCCTGTGTGACCTGATCTTGGACACCTCCAGGGATGGAGATCCACAACCTCTCTGAGTTTTTCCCTTCCTGTAAACCAAATCCAAGCTGAGCTTGATGTCTGCACATCTATTCTTTACCAGGAATGTTGAACAGAGCCGGTTTCCCCAGAAAAATCAGGCAGAGCTGGAAAAGCTGATGCAAACCACATCTGAGGGCGTTGGGGTGCTGTCACCATAAAACACTTGGATTTTGGGGTTTATTTGGAGGTTTCCAGTGAAATCTGGCTGAGCATCCTGAAGGATTTCGCTGAGGCCAAACTCATTCCTGGTGGGATCTACCTCCTTCCACACGTGTGCAAGGAGGGAGCTCCTAGGGGAGACAACACCCCAAATTCTGAGTGCTGAGTTTGCTCTTGGTGCAGCCCTGTTGAGGAGGGGCTGCCAAAACACGACTTCAGCTGAATAAGCAGCGTCTGTTCTTTCCCTGGAGCTGAAATTCCACATGGGAAGAAGTTCTTGTCTCCCAAGAATTCGCTGCAGCTGAAAAAGCCACCCCCTGAGCATCTGCTGTGTCTTGTTTTCCAGCCAAGTCAGCCCAAACCAAGGAGCTTCCAGGATCTCCGTGTCCCTATGGATTTCTCTGTAGTGTTGGGTGATGGTACCTGGCTTGGAACACCTGGAATTTTTCCTGTCAGAGCTGGACAGGTTGGGACAAGCACCACGAGTTGGTCCTTACACCCTCAAGGGGACTGTGATGCTTTCCTGCTTCCCAGCAGAGGAAATTTCCTGAGAAATTCCTCTTTGCATGGAGAGATCCCCCTAAAACCTCCTCATTTGTGGGAACTGTGATGGGATCCAGAAATTTGTGCTCACCCAGCTTCCTCCTCTCCTCGGGATCCTGCAGCAGGACACGAAGTGACGGCCCCTCTGGCATGGTGACATGGAATTGCAGGAAAGCCTTCTCCTGCTCCACCAGCTCGGCATCCGAGGGAGCTGTGGGAAGGAAATGGATGGGGATGGGATTAGGGAGAGGTCAGGGCCACCCAGCCCGCAGTGGCAGTGGGGACAAAGAAGCCACGTCCACATTCAGGTGGCCCTGGCAGCACCTTCCTGTCATCCAACCACAGCCTGCAAGGAATCAGGGATGGGCCCAGGGATGATCCCAGTCAGGGATGCACCAGGATCTGAAGTTAAGGGCAGGATTTGTCCTGAACACAGGTTTTTTCCCTCTTTCCTGCCTTCCTTCGCTCCAGTGTGGAAGCAGGATTGGGAATAGAGAGCCCTGGGAGTTGACTGACAGGGAGACAAATGAGACAACAAAATCAGGGAATCATGGAATGGTTTGGGTTGATGGGACCTTCAAGACTGTCCAATTCCAACCCCTTTCCACGAGGAGGGACACTTCCACTTGGCTGCAAGCCCCACCCATCCTGGCCCAGGATAATTCCAGGGGTGAGGCAGACACAGCTTCTCTGGGAATTCCAGTCCAGGGCCTCACCACACTCCCAGGGAAGAATTCCCTCCCAGTATCCCATCTATCCCTGCCCTCTGGCAGTGGGAAGCCACTCCCTGTGTCCTGGCACTCCAGCCCTTGTCCAAAATCCCTCTCCAGCTCTCCTGGAGCTCCTTGAAGCACTGGAAAAGGCTTTAAGGTCCCCCTGGAGCCTTTTCTCTAGCCCACAGTGCAACCAAGGGGGTCATTCCATGAAAAAACAGAGATGGATGCAACTGTCCCAGGCTCTCCAAACCCCACACTTTAAAACCCCACTCTTTAAACCCTTTTTTCTAGCCCAAATTGTTCCTAATCCTCTTTGGCTCAGTCAGGGCTGCACGGCAGCCTCTTTCCCTGGACAGAGTGGGATAAGAAACAACCCAGAATATTCCAGGGAGTTTTGTTGCTCCAAACAGAGGATCCCAAAGCCTGGTGGGCACAGGGATCCAGAGGGCTGGGAATTGGCAGCTCCAGGGCTGGCTCTCCCCGTGCCAGCTCCTGCCACGTCAGCATCCCTGAGGGATTAAACTGCAGTGTAAGGAATTTATTCCCAGCTGGTTATGGAAGCAAAAGATTTGTTATTCCGACAAGGGAGAGGTGGAAGCAGGAACATGAGATCCCAACAGCAGGCAAAAAAAATACTAAATTAGGCATCTCCTGCAGGTTTCTGCTTCCCACAGTGCCTAAGGACACCAAAAATTTTAGGGGGAAGGTTTGCCATGCCCCTTGATACCCCATGGAATCCCATCTCCATCATCATCCTCTCCTGTTTGGATCTTTAAGCCCTTCCAGCTCCACATTATTCCCCTCTCTCCCATCTCCTGGCTTAATCCAGCTTTTCTGCAACGCCCACATGGCACAAGAAAGATTTTGGGCAGGCTCTGGAGCGGGGGAGGGTGTGAGGACAGTCTGGCAGCCACTGGTGTCACTGTCACAGCACTGGTTTTGGCAGCCAGCCCTCAAAAAGCTTCTCAGCCACCCACCAGGTGACACCAAAGGTCACCAGGAGCATCTGCTGCCCACCCCCGGATCCTCTGCTCCATCCCAAAATTGCTCCCAGGATGTTGGTGGTGGCACAGATAGAGATCAAGGGTCACATCTTGAAGTCACGCTCCAAGTGACTCCATGGGACCATGTGCACCTTGCTGCCACCACCCTGAGATTCCCAGGACATCCATCCATGAGGTTGGAAGTTAAAGCCAAGGTATTTTTGGATTGATTTTTGATTTCTGAAGCTCTCGGCTGGCCCAACACAAGGTGACCCAAAGCAGGCAGGTGACCCTTCTTTCCCCACCCAGCCCCAAAGGGGACAGCAGGTGACATCCCTCCAGCAGCTTTTTCCTCCCCTTCTTAGGATTTTTCCCTGTGGAAACCAGAAATATGGGAAAATCCGCCTTGGGGATGAATTGCTGAGTCTGTAAAGAAGATCCACAGCTCAGAGCATTCCAAAAACTTCAGGTGTTGTATCCATAGCCTCTTTTTTTTGGGGGGAATCCCTCCCCAAAACCCAGGAATCATGTGGAATCAGTACTTGGATGAGCAGGAAGTTCCCTCCAGGCCGGACACTCACCGGGGCAGTCGCAGAGGGCGATGGCAGCGAAATAATGGGAGAGCGCTTTGAAATGCTCCGACTTGACGTGGACCATGGTGGTCCAGGAGAAGGGAACGTAATCCTTGACGTGGGGCTGGCTCATGGTCTGGTGCACCAGGGAATAAACATCTTTCACCTGGGAAGACGGAAGGGAGAAGAGATGGGATGCAGGATGTCCCTCAGGTTGTGCCCTCCTCAAAGATTCTGCCGACCACAAAATCCCACCAAATCTTCTCCTTCCCAAAATTCTCACCCTTGCTGCCTCCTGAGCCAGCTGCAGACGGGCCAGGAAGTCGTTCTGCGCACGCAGCAAGGTCATCTTCTCAAAGACACACTCCTGGACTTGGGCCACCATCAGCCTCACCAGCATGGTCAGGGAGGCCACGCTCATGTCCAGGCTGGGAGCGTTGGAGAAGTTCTCCTTCAAGTAGTTAAAGGCACCTGGAGGAGACAGAAGCTCCTGGAAGTTACCAGGCTTGTGAGGAAGAGAATCAAACTTTGGGATCAGGCAGGTTTCCCTCCAAGAACATCAAACATCTCACCATCAGTGGTGGGTAAGAAGATCTGAGGTCCAACCCCTGCCATCTAAACCATCCTTGTACCCAATTTCTTCTCCAAAGCTCTGGGTGATCCCAGTTCCAGGCTCCGTTTTTTCTATGGGGAGATGGATCAGCATCTCTCCTCTCCACAGCTGGGACATCCTTTTGGATGTCATCCTTTTGGGGGACATCCTTTTTGGCTGTTGGACCCTCCCAACTCCTCTTGCCAGCCCATACAACCAACATGGAGCTACCTCGCGCTCCATTTGTGATCCCTTGGGAACACCTCTTCCTACGACTGCTCCCACCCCTTCCTGCGCTTCTGTGGATCATTCCCACCTTTGGGAAAAGCTTCCTGGGAAGAGGAGGAAGAGGGGAAGCCACTTACCAGCTGCCTTCTGGAAGGCATCGATGGCCTGGTTGAGGCCGGGCAGGGAGGCGCGGTCCTGCCGCGCTCCGATCTGGGTGTGCAGCGCTCCGAGGTTGAAGAGGACACTTCCCTTCTCGAAGGCCAGAGCCCTCTGGTGGGATGGGACCCCCGTCAGGGAGTCATACCTGGAGAAGGGAAGAGCCAACAGCTGCCCATCCCCATGTCATGGTCCCCAAAGTGTCCCTGTCATGGTCCACACAAAGTGTCCTCACTCATGGAAAGGGGGTTGGAACTGGATGACCTTGAAGGTCCTTTCCAACCTAAACCACTCCATGATCCCCACGGATGCAGGAGGAGCCTGAAGGGTTTTCAGTGCTCAGGTGGGCTTGCAGGCACCATTCCCATCATGGTACATCCCATGGGACTTGTGTTCCCCTCTCCCTCCCCAAATTAACCCACCCAAGGCAACAGCAAATCCAGATCCTGGTGTCCACCAGCCCTGGCAGAGATTCCATCATGGAAATTTGGATCCTGACTCCCTCCTCACCCAAGTGGGACAGGGAAAGCTGCACCCACCAGTGGAAGAAGACGCCCAGGGTTTTGGTGGGAGGGAAGAACCGGCTGTCAAGGAAGTAGAGCTGGTTGTAGTATTCCATCAGGAGCTCCAACCCGGCCTCGTTGCGGCTTGGGGTGCGCATGGCCTGCGGGAATGGGAGAGGAGACACGGATGGGAAAAGAGGAGGAAGCTCCCTGGGACAGATGGAGAGCCCTCAAAGAATGACTGAGAGCTGGGGGTGTTCAGCTGGAGAAGGGAAGGCTCCTGGGAGANTCCATGGGGAAAGTCTGGGTCACCCAAATGTGGAAGCAGCAGCCTGGGAGTTGTGCTAGAAAAAACCTCATGGAAATTCTGATTTTATAAATCCTAGGGAATAAACAGGATTTTTTCCCCTCCTTCCCCAGACTGCTTTAAATTTCCTCTTCTCCAAGGCCTACCTGGAAAGAGAGAAGTTGTTCAGCCTTGCCATGGGTGAATTAATATTCATAAATAATGATTGTACTATAAATTTTATTGCTGCTCATTTGTAGGTCAGCAGGGCATTGAGGATGGGGAAAAATGAACAATTCCTGAAGAATCTGTAATATTTTGGAACCTATAAACCAAGTCCAAGGTGCTCCAGCATGGGAATGCTGCACCCTGAAATACAAGGATAAATATGGAATTTGGAGAAAGGATGAGGGGACCCCTCCCAACCCCCAAGGAAATGTGGCATCTTCAAGGAGTGATCCTGGACAAGCCAAACTTTGGAAGCCAAGGGACACCAACCTGTCGCAGCTCCATGAATTCCTTGATTTCCTTTTCAAACAGGACACCCTCCTCTCCATAGTGTTGACTGATGAAATCCTGGATTGGGAAACAGAAGAAAATCTTGATTTTTATTATTTAAAGGGAGATTTCTGGAAATTTTGCGTAAGAATTTTCCACTTCTGTCCACAAGAAAACCTCCATAAAGTAATAATCTCCTCCCTTTCCTGCTCTCCAGCATCTCCAGACCTTCACCTTCCACTTTCCCATGTTTTAAGTCCAGTTCCTCTCAATGAATTAATTTTTTGGCAGCTTTTCCAAATGGGAAAATGAATTTCAGCCGCTTCAGCATCGATCAATGAAACCCCAAAGCTCACCTTGAGTGGTACCAGCAAATCCAGCTCCTTGGTCTCCTTGAGTCCCAGAGGGATCATGGGAACGCTGATGGATTCACTGGAAGAAGACAAGAACCTGTTTGGTGGTTGGATTAAAAATCTTGGATGGATCCTGTGGGTTGGAGACTAAAGGGAAGCAGCTCCTTGCCCTGGGCTGGTGCTGCTCCTGTTAAGAGACTCCACATGGAAAAATGCCCTTCCCAAAAAGATTTGGGAATGGCAGCTTAAGAAGAGAGGTGCAAAAAAAACCCCAAATAATCTTATTCTTCCAGCTCCTGCTTTCCAGAGGAGTCCTGGGTGGGCAAGGCAGGATCAAGCCCTCATCAACACAACAGCCCCCTCTCATTATCCCCCTGGTAATTCATTAATCAATCATTAATTGGGGAGGAAAACAGGCAAAGGAGGTTATGAAAACCAGGAGAGCAAGACAGGGAATCTGCACCCATATTTTCCTTGGAACAAACAGCTCCAGGAACTATAATTAGTGCAGAAAGCCATTACTGCTCATTCCCTAACGAGAATTCCACTGGAATCCAACGTCTGGGATAAACAAAGGGGGTTTTGTTTGGCTTGGGCAGGGTTTGGGGTTGTTGTTGCTGCTCCTGATTTCTTTTCAAACCAGGGCAAGCAAGTGGCAAATTGGGAAAACTGAGCATCCCTGATAGGGAATGTGCCTGGAAAAGCACGTGGATGAACACAGAAACGTGGAATCGTGGAATGTTTTGGGTTGGAAGGGGCTTTCAAGATCATCCATTCTCACCCGCTGCCGTGGGCAGGGACACCTTCCACTGTCCCAGGCTGCTCCAAGCCCCACCCAACCTGGCCTTGGACACTTCCAGGGATGGGGCAGCCACAGCTTCTGTGGGAATTCCAGTCCAGGGCCTCACCACCTTCACAGGGAAGAATTCTTTCCCAATATCCCATCTAACCCCGCCCTCTGTCAGTGGGAAGCCATTCCCTGTGTCCTGTCCCTCCATCCCTTTTCCTAACCCTTCTCCAGCTCTCCTGGAGCTCCTTTAGGCACTGCAAGGGGCTCTGAGGTCTCCCAGGAGCCTTCCCTTCTCCAGGCTGGACAT
Organism: Ploceus nigricollis; assembly: GCA_013399945.1. Lineage (NCBI taxonomy): Eukaryota > Metazoa > Chordata > Aves > Passeriformes > Ploceidae > Ploceus > Ploceus nigricollis. The sequence continues at coordinate 255,372 of VXBC01012963.1, forward strand.
TCCCAGCTCTCCCAGCCTGGCTCCAGAACAGAGGGGTTCCAGCCCTTGGAGCATCTCCATGGCCTCCTCTGGAATTGCTCCAGCAGCTCCAGGTCCTTCTGCTGTTGGAGTCCAGAGCTGGATGCAGAATTCCAGGTGGGGTCTCACATAAGCAGGGCAGAGGGGCAGAATCCCCATTTTCCTGCTGCCCACGCTGTGGGCAGGGGGGATTTCTGGGATGTGAGCATACGTGGATGAGGCATTTCCAGCTTTTTATCCACCAACATTCCCAAATCCTTCTCCTCATCGCTGCTCTCCATCCCTTCAACCTTCCCCAGCCTGGATTTGTGCTTGGAATTGTCCCATCCCAGGCGCAGGATGTTGCACTTGGCTTTGTTGAACCTAATGAGGTTCATCTGAAGCTTATCCGGGTCCCTTTGGATCCCATCCCATCCCATCCTGTCCTGTCCTATCCCATCCCTCAGCCATGTCATCCACACAACACCTCATGCTGCCATCCAACACCTCAGGAAGGGAAATGGAGGAAAAAAATCCCAGCATCCCAGAATTGTTTCAGCTGGAAAAGACCTCCAAGATCATCAATTCCAACCTGTGACCGATCTCACCCAGCCCAGAGCACTGAGTGCCACATCCAGTCATTCCTTGGACAATTCCAGGCATGGGGATTCCCATCACCAAAATATCCTGTTGGGAAGAGCTCTGGATTGTCAGGAAAGGGGGACAATACAGGGGAAGATGGTTCTTTCTTCCCTATTCCTCCTGCTTTGGGACATCAGTGTCCAAAGGATGCTGCATCTACCCCAAAACATCCCAGTATCCCCTAGGAAAAGCCGATTTTTCTCTCCTTGCAGCTCTAGAAGGGAACCACTGACATTCCCAGGAAGAAAATTTTCCAGGAATTTGGGACCATGCCCAAATCCTCCCCTATCCTCCAGCCACCACCTCATTGTCCCTGACCATGGAAAGGCTTGGGTTGGAAAGGAACCTCTGAAAGTCATCCCAACCCTTGGCCATGGGACAGAGCAGGGCGGACAGGGCAAGAGCAGCCTTGCTGCCAGAAATATTCCATAACAGTGGCAAAAATGAAATCCTAAGGGAACAGGCTGCTCTTCCCAGACCCACCTGTCATTCTGATACACGTCCATGCTGCTGTTGAGCTCTTCCAGCTCTTCCTTCAGGAGCTGAAGGTTGGAGTTGACGTAGCTCAGCTCCAGAGCCACCGTTTCCTTCACCTTGTGGTTGCTGGTGGCCCTGCAAGAAACCAATGGATCAAATTTCCCTCTTTTTATCCATGAATTTGTTTTTTCCACCCCAGCAGTGCAATCCATGTTGAGCCCAACCTTCCCACAGGATTGTGCCTCTGGTTCTCCAGGTGATGCTGGAAAGGTTTGGATGGGACCTCTGAGGGTCATCCCATTCCACCTCCTGCCATGGGACACCTCCCATGGTTGGAATCCCAGGTTGCTCCAAGCGTCATCCAACCTGGCCTTGGACACTTCCAGGGATCAGGCAGGCACAGCTTCTCTGGGAATCCCATTCCAGGGCTTCAACACCCTCACAGGGAAGGATTCTTTCCCAATATCCCATCTATCCCTGCCCTCTGGCAGTGGGAAGCCATTCCCTGTGTCCTGTCCCTCCATCCCTTGTCTCAAGTCCCTCTCCAGCTCTCCTGGAGCCCCTTTAGGCACTGGAAGGGGCTCTGAGGTCTCCCTGGATCCTTCCCTTCTCCAGGCTGGACATTCCCAGCTCTCCCAGCATTTCAGGATTAGGGAAGTCTGAACACCCAGGTAGAGGCTGAGCCCAGGCAAAACTCATTGCAGTGCTGCATCCAGGAATTCCTGCTCCAGAGCCACCTTCCCTTGCCCATTCCAGCTTCACCTGCAGTGCAGTTTCAGCCTGGGCTGTGACCAGTCCAGGTGCTCCCTCATCCCAAATAAATAGTGGGATTTGAGGAGGAAAATCTCATTTTTGGGTGCAAAGAATCCTTGTGAAAAAGAAAGGATTTGCAAGCTCCTGCCCTCCCTTCCCTGCTCCCAGCAGGAGCTGGTAAACACCAGGGATTGATTCCAGCTGTTCCCAGCAGGACAAGCTCCCAGGCTGATTATTCCCTGCTTATCTCCTCCAAAGGGAAGCAGGGAGAGATAACCCAGAGCTGAAAGGGGCTCTGGCTGCTGAACCACGCTGGGATCCAAGGAAAACAACACATGGACAAGCTCTGCTCCACCAGGAAACTGCTTCCCTCCTGCTTTTCCAGAGTATTGCCTTTGACATGGATTTTGTATGGATTGAATCCTTCTGGGTCCTGCCCTGATTCAGGGCAGCAGAAGGAGCTCCAGGGTTTTCCGTTGAAAATCTAGTGGTTCAGAGTCTCCTCCTGCCTCTCCTTTGCTGGGATTTTTTTAATTCTAAACAAACCAAACCAAACCACATCACATCCAAAGATCCCCACGGCTGCTTCCAATGAAAAATCCTTCAGCATTCCTGCAATTCCCCAGGCACTGTCACCCGATGTTTCCATATAAACCAGTATTTAATCCCTATAAACCAAGACTTAATTCCTATTTATCCCCCATACATCCCAACACCTCCAGGACACTGTCAGTACGATTTTCACCCTATATGGATTAAGTTTTCCCTCCTTGTTCCCAGCTGCCAACAATTTTTTTGGCTCTCAGCAGGCCCCTGATTATTTTCCAGGTGTCTTAGCAGAGATTCCAGGAGGATCTGCTCCGGGATTTTGCTAGGAATCTCTAAACAGGAAAAATGTTTTCCTGAGGTACTTGCAAGTGAGGCACGCAGCAAATAATCCTGGAATGGGTTGGGTTACAGAGGACCTTCAAAATCATGGAATTCCACTCCTCTGCCATGGGCAGGGACACCTTGCATTATCCCAAGTTGCTCCAAGCCCTGACCTTGGACACTNCAATTTATTTTGTGATTTATTTTTCTTTCATTCCAAAAACCTGGACATTTTTATCTCCCCCCTTCCTCCACTCCATCCCAGTGTTTGAACAGGAAGGAAAAGGTTTCCTCTGGCTCTTCCCATTTATTTACCTAGCAAACAAATCCACTGAGCAAATACCACATGGATTTTTTTTTCCAACACCCCATTCCTGCCAACTTTTCCAGGAAAAGACATGAAAAGGCTGAACAGGAATATTTTACCAAGCATTGGGGCAGTTTGTTTTTAAATTTAAAGGCAAAATTCCAGCAAATTCAGCTCCAAACTGCTCCAGGCTGGACAAGCCACAGTTTTTTCCACCAGCACCAGGCTAAAGATCCAAAGGAATTTTATTCATGCACTAAAAATCTTTAATTTTGAAGTAATAACCTTTAGACTTGCAACATAATCCTCCCTCCTCCTCATCCTTTAATTTCAGGCTTGATCATTCCTTTTTCTCTCCTCCCCCTAGATTTCTGAAGTTTCATAAGCTTGGAGCACCGGAATGCCGAGAAATCAACTTTATTACTCAGCTGGATTTGTGGGAGGGAAGGAGGGAGGGAAGGAGGGAGGGAAAGTGGCTGCTCCAAAGGACACCCAGAGCGCTGAGCCAGCAAAAAAAGAGCCCCCTCAGTGCATTTCCCTGATAATTAAGATGTGTTTTGCATCCCGTTTTTCCTCACTCCCACTTCCCACAGCTCCAACTCCAACCTAAACCAGGCTGATTTCTGCTGAGCCAGCACTATTTCCCTCTGTTGTTTTGGTGTTTTTTTTTTAATATAACACAGGAGAGGCAGAAGTTGGGATTCTGTGGCTTTTTTTCCTTAATTAAATGAGGCACAGCAGTGTGGATGGAGCAGTGGGATCTCATCCCCCAGGAAAACACCATTTTTTTAATGGATCAACCATTATCCCCTTCTTCCAGGTGCAACAGAACACTCCAATGATGTTAAATCATTCCAGTTCCAAAGTGTTGAGTTAATTTTATTTTATTTGGGATAAAACCAATCAACAATTTAGTAAAATATTCCCCAAAAATTGTATTTTAAGGCAGATTTATGGAATTTTTTATATTAACGACCTGCCCAGCCTGGAATGTGCTCCAAATATTAAGGAAAAATGACATAAACACAAAAGATGCTAAATAAAGTTGTCCTTGGGATAAAATCCTTGTGGATGTGCCACTTGGGGACAAGTGGTGGCCTTGGTGGTGCTGGGGGAATGGTTGGACTCTATCCTGATGGGATTTTCTGACCTGTGATCCTAAATCTGGATTTCATGGAATGGTTTGGGGTGGATCTTTACAAACCTCCAGTTCCACCCCTTGCCTTGGGCAGGGACTTCTTCCTATCCCAGGTTGCTCCAATCCCCGTCCAACCTGACCTGGACAATTCCAGGGATGGGGCAGACACAGCTTCTCTGGGAATTCCATTCCAGCTCCTCACCACTGTCCCAGGGAAGAATTCCTTCCCAATATCCCATCTAACCCTGCCCTCTGGCAGTGGGAAGCCATTTCCTGTGTCCTGTCACTCCATCCCTTGTCCCAAGTCCCTCTCCAGCTCTCCTGGAGCCCCTTTAGCCATTGGAAGGGGCTCCAAGGTCTCCCTGGTGCCTTCTCCAGGCTGGACATTCCCAGCTCCCATCCTGGTTCCAGAGCAGAGGGGCTCCAGCCCTTGGACCATGTGGACTCACTCCAACAGCTCCATATCCCTTGGATCCCGGGTTTGCTGGGTTTTCAGACCGGAGCTCTGCATTCCAAGCCCAACCTCAGCCACAAATTTATTCCCATTATCCCCTCTGCTCCCATCCTGATTGTTAAAAATCTTCCACCAGCTGAATCTTGGATAGCAAGGCTCTGTTCCTGTCTCCAACCAAATTCCAGAGCCAGGGGGATGCTCAGGGGATCAGGACTCACCGGAAGAGGTTTTCTGCTCCTGCTCTCATCCTCATTTCCTTGTTGATCTGTTGGTTGATCCGGGCCCGGCGGTGCTGGAGTTTGCTGCGCTGAGTCTGGGCAAAGGGGTCACAGCCCTGCTGAGAGGTAAGGGCAGGTTCTCATCCCAAATCCGTGTTTTGGGATGCAAAAAATCTATCAATTCTGTAAATTGTGCACTTTCAGAGCCCAGAGTCATGGAATGGTTTAGGCTGGAAGGGAGTTTAAAGATCATGGAATTCCACCCCTTGCAATGGGCAGGGACACATTCCTTCTTGCTCCAACCTCGCCTTGGAGACTTCCAGGGATGGGGCAGCCACAGCTGCTCTGGGAATTCCATCTCATGGCCTCACCATCCTCACAAGGAAGAATTCCTTCCCAATATCCCATCTAATCTCAACCTATTCTACTTTAAAGCCATTCCCTGTGTCCTGTCCCTCCATCCCTCATCCCAAGTCCCTCTCCAGCTCTCCTGGAGCCCCTTTAGGCACTGGAAGGGGCTCCAAGGTCTCCCTGGTGCCTTCCCTTCTCCAGGCTGGATATTCCCAGCTCTCCCAGCCTGGCTCCATAGTGGAGGGGCTCCAGTCCTCGGAACATCTCCATGGCCTCCTCTGGAATTGCTCCAGCAGCTCCAGGTCCTTCTGCTGTTGGAGCCCAGAGCTGGATGCACAATTCCAGGCAGGGTTTCACCTGAGCAGGGCAGAGGGGCAGAATTCCCCTCTTCGTGCTGCCCACGGTGTGGGATGAGTCCAGGACACGGGGAATTTCTGGGATGTGAGCACATGTGGCCGGGTCACGTTGAGTTTCTCACCCCCCAGACCTTCCCCTGCCCTTGGAATAACAATTTTATTCCCCAATCCCACGTGTTGCCAACAGGGATTTCTTTCCCTGAGCTCTTCCAAAACTGGAATTCCACACCCCCCACCAAGTCTCTGGACATGAGCCAAGATCCAGGGGGGCTGGAGATGAGCTCAATATGACCCCAAAGCTCAGGAAGAAATGTTATCCCAAGGCCATCTCCGGGATGTGGAGCACAGGGAGTCAGGAGTTCACGGGGATGCAGGAATGAGGGGCGCACGGCACTAAATTGATTCCATCCTTTCCGCGGCTCCGGCTCGGAATTTCTGCAGACGGGGAAAACACGCTGAATTCCCGACTTCAGGAAATAGCAGCCACCTGATTTCCCTCTGGCTCACAGGGTTATTATGGGATGCCTCAGGGAATGGGGCTGCCACGAGGAGCGTCCCCAAATCCACAGCTGTAAAAGCTCTGCCCAAGTGGGGATGATTCCCACTGAAGATTCAGAGGCATGGAATGAGCCTCTGGAAGATCCCTGGATAAAAAAACAACCCTGCTTGGGAAGGCACAAAGCTGGGAAGTTTAAGAGCATGAAAAGTTGTGAGCCTGCAAATCATGGGAACATCCCAAAATCATGGAATGGTTTGGGTTGGAAGAGACCTTAAGGATCATCTCATTCCAACTCCTGCCCTGGCACAGGTTTCCCAGAGAAGTTGTGGATGCCCCTGGAAGTGTTCCAGGCCAGGCTGGATGGGGCTTGGAGCAACCTGGGATAGTGAGAGGTGTCCCTGCCCATGGAATGAGATGATCTTTAATGCCCCTTCCAACACAAACCATTCCATAATTCCATGGAATGCTTGATCATCTCCCAGGTAGAACCTGGCAAGAAGGAAATGGAAAATTTTGCATTTCCATGGACTTCAGCTTCCTTAAAATTAATTCCTCATATCTGAAGTCCACCGAGTGCTGCTTCCTTTGGAAAAGGGTCCGGGATCAACACTGGGATTTTCATTTAAGGGAAGGATTGGAGCTCCTAATTGGTCCCTTGGAGACTGAGGAATCAGAGTGACTCCAGCTGGTACATAAATCTGTGGGATTAAGGCTTTACAGTGATCCATGAATTTGATGAAAGGAACAAGCTGGAAAAATAAGATCCCAATTATTCTGGAAAAGCAGTGGGATTTGAGGAAAACACCCCAATAGCTGCATAAATATTGGGTCTGAAATACTCAGGAGCAAATAGAGGAAAGTTTGATCCAGAATTGTCACTCTGGGATTTGTCCTGGGGGGAATCCACCCATCCTGTTGGCTCCCTAGGGAGAAAAAAAAATCAGGAATCAGAGGAAAAAGGGGAAAGGATCAGGAAATCAAGCCAAGAGGTAAAGAGAAGGTGCTCATTCAAATTTCAAGGATTATTTTCAAATTTCAAGATGAGATCTCTGAGAGCTTGACAGATCCAGAGACAAACATATGTAATTATATCCAAATATATGCAAATGAGACAGTCCCAGGTTCCCTCTCTGTGCCTCCAGAGCCACAGAAATCCACGCAGAGCTCAACAGGTGGGAAGTTTCTCTTCCCTGACTCCATCTCTTCCTGCAAATTCCAGCACCCTGGAGTCCTTTCCACCTCTGGCAAAAATTTGTTTGGAAGCAGCCAGAGGATTTTAAGGGAATTTTTGTGGGGAGAAGGAGCAAAATCCACCTGGAGACCCAGGGAAGAGGCCTGGGAAGTGCAGGTGGGATGATGGAAAAGGCACAAGTAGAAGGACTATCCAAACCCAAAATAAAGATCACTGTCTGGAGGGAAAGCAGGAAGGTAATGAAGGAAAGAAAGAAGTGGGATGCAGAAGACACTGGGATGGCTCCACAAGATATTCCAAGAGGGTTAAAACCTCCTCCCTGCAGGAGCCGTGAAAGGATTTAGCAAATTGATTTTACTCTCCTGCTGGGAAGCACTACAGCTGCTCGTGGAGCTGTGAGGGTTTTTTTCCTGGCTTCTCCATCAGATTTAATGGGATGAGTTCTCAATCCCTATCCAGGCTCCTAAGCCAGCAGCAAAAAAGTGCTGGAAAACCAGGAGCCCCTGATATAAACCCAAAGCCTTGTGAGGTTAAGTCAGGAATTCAAGGATTTCTTGTGATCTCCACACATTTTGTTTTCCTCAATATTTATGAGGCTGGCAAAGTGCAGGAATATGAGATTGCTCCACATCTTCCCTCAAGAGGCTCTGCCTTTATCCCAAAAAAATCATCCCTGGCTTGCATGGATCAACAGAAACATCATTCCATGAGGAACAACCAAGCCCCATCTGCAGGAGCTCCTGGAGCACCACAGAAATGTTGTAATTCCACAAATCCTGGAGCAAGAAGGAAATTTGGAAAGCATAAAAGGCCATCTTTAAATCCAAATATAAATGAGGAAAATAAGGAGTCAAGGGAAGAGCATTCCACCCTCCAGCAGTTTAAAGGATCCCAAAGCTTTTCCTGTCAGAGCTCCAACCGAAAACTAAGAACCACAGAATGAGTTTCCAGGGATTTAAACATGACTTACATAAAGGGGAAAAGAAATCCCACCAAAATCCCACTGTTAGGTTCCAAAAGGGATTTTCCTCACTGAATTCTTTGCTCAAGCTCTCAAGGTCACCCCTGTAAGGTCAGAAGAAAGAGAGGCTCTTTCATCCAGGCTTTGGGGTGCACCTGGGGACACCTGGAAAAGGGAATTTGGGGGTTTAAGGAGTGGCTCTGGAGATAATCAGACTTTTCCTTCCTGGTTTAAAGGTTTTAAAGGAAGAATGAGCACAGAACTCCTCCATAAACTGTGGAGGAGCCATGGTACAGCAGCTTTTGTTTGTACACAGGGCATGATGGAACAGAAATCCATGAAAATGAGTGAGGTGTGGCCAGCCCTGACGTTTATCACCTGTGACAAAGAAGGATTAGGGTCAGGAACTGGACTCTGTGATCCCAATGAGTCCATTCCAACCCATATCTAATGATTTTATTGGAAAAAGGCTCTTCAGGCCCAGAAAAACCAGGGGAAATCCCTCTGTGTTCCACCCTCACTTGGAAGTGACAATGGAACCAAAAATCCTCATCCAGGCTCTCCACATGAGGGAAAAAAGATTCCATAAGACCCTTTCCAGAGCGAATCAAGCTCCTCTTTGAGGGAGAACAAGGATTCTCCAGCCTTATCTTTGCAGGGAATGTTTGGAATGACTCAAGGGTGTTTGTCACTTCCAGCCACCTCTCCCAGCTCCAGAGGGCCCATCCAGGGTGGCAATTAGGAGTCCTTAGGGAATGTTTACTCAGGGTGGACTTTGAACTTCCCACCCCCAGGAGATGAAGCCTTGGGTGACTCCTGGGTGACAGCCACGCCCTGAGAGTGATTTGTGACCTCAGTGACAAAGACAAGGCTGCAGCCACCCCATTTTCCAGCACCAGGGACAAACTGAATCACCTGGAGGAAGATGTAGAAGCCAGTAATTCCAAAGGGTAATTCCATGACAAAGGATTGTTTCTGCTCCTTTGTAGCTGGAAGCAACAGAGGAGAAGTGAAACTGAAGGATATTAAGTGAAATGTGGGAAGGGAAAACTGGGATCCTTGGAAGTGCTGTTAAAGTTTCAGGGCAGAGAGAAATGGAGATGAAGATCCAGTCCTTAAGAACTGGTACAGATCAGGAATGTGCTGGTAAAATCCAGGATCTCTCCAGAGAAATGAGGAAGGGGTTGGTAACTGGGAGTTATAGCCCAGCAGGAATTGCAGGAAAAGCTCCTGGAGATACTGGGAGAACCTGGCTGGATCCCAGAAGCTGCTCCACAGCTCAGCTGCCCAAGACTGGACCAAGCTGGGCCATGTCCAAGACCAGTTTTGGCCACAAAGGAGTCACCACCAGGATTCCTCCCAATTAGGGAAGCCGGGGAATGCCCAGAGAGAAACTGAGGAAGTTTAATTTGAGTGGAGACTCGAGACATCCATAATGTGGGAAGAGGAGTCATCAGCTGGTGCTGAGCTCAGCTCCACAGCCAGCCCCACCTGCAGGGAGACACCTTCCCCTTCCCAAGGACAGGGAATGAAGGAAAGCAGGACTCCAGCCAGTCTGGATTGCTGCTGTGGGTGTGGGCAAACACACAGAGACCCTTCTGTGCCAGGAAAAGGGATATTGAAGGGATGACAGAATCATGGAATGGTTTAGGTTGGAAGAGACCTTCAAAATCATGGAATGCCCCCCCCTGCCATGGGCAGGGACACCTTCCACTATCCCAGGTTGCTCCCAGCCTCATCCAACTTGGCCTTGGATGCCTCCAGGCATGGGGCAGCCACAGCTTCTCTGGGAATTCCATTCCAGCCCCTCACCACCCTCACAGCCAAGAATTCCTTCCCAATATCCCATCTAATCTCACCCTGTTCCGATTCAAAGCCATTCCCATTGTCCTGTCACTCCATCCCTCGTCCAAAGTCCCTCTCCAGCTCTCCTGGAGCCCCTTCAGGCACTGGAAGGGGCTCTGGGGTCTCCCAGGAGCCTTCCCTTCTCCAGGCTGGACATTGCCAGCTCTCCCAACCAGTGTCCAGAGCAGAGGGGCTCCAGCCCTTGGAGCATCTCCATGGCCTCCTCTGGAATTGCTCCAGCAGCTCGAGGTCCTTCTGCTGTTGGTGCCCAAAGCTGGACCACAATCCATGATCCCAACCCCATCCATTGGGCCCATGGTCTGTGGCTCCAACCTCAACCCCATAAATTTCTCCCACTAAACACCTACATCATCTCCCACTCCAAAAAAAATAAATAAATCAGGGATTTATTTCCATGCCCTCTCAGCAGCACCAGCACTTCCTAACACAGAGTTTTTCCTCCAAACAGGAAGCTTCCAAGAGCACAGATGGCTCCAGGCTGGAACAGGATAACTCTGAGCACCTGTTTTAATTCCAGAACCACAGCAGTCTTTAAAGCATTTTCACAGAGCCAGAGCTGTCAGCTGGAATTTTTATTCCTCTTTGGAATCCACAAGTTTTTGAGCCAGGCCAGCACAGGAGAAGTGGCCAAGTGACCCTGCTTTAGCCACATTATCCCCATGGGACAGAGAGGAAAACAAAAGCCAGGGAAGCACTCCACACACAAAAACAGGCTTGGAAATTCTCCTTTTTTTCCAGGGTTATCCAGAATTTCCTTCCTTTTTTTCCAGCTAGAAGCTTTTAAGAAATTAATATGAGCTGTTATAAGACAAGCAGGAAGTGACAACAAGTGGGTTTTTACTCCCTGAAAATCTATTTAAATAGGAAATTCCCTGTCATGGAATTAATCTCATGGAGCACCCTGGCTCCGAGCTGGGTTTCTGTGGGAGACAGGAGCAGCTAAAACCTCTAAAACCTTTTATTGAGAATATGGTTACATCACAGAGCCTTTGAACAAATGAGGGGAGGATTAAGGTTTTAAATTTCCCAAGTGGCCTCACTGGTGGTTCATGCAGTCAGCAAGAGGAAGGAAAAAATAAACCCAGGGGTGGGAATAAAAAAAACTGGGGGATTGGGGGTTTTTAAACAGCACAAACTGCAGTTAAAAATTGAATTTTAGGAGGGTGAAAGTGCTCTGAGGAGGTGGGGGGGGGCAGAGAGTCAGGGCAAGGTGCCAGCAGGAAACAGGTGGATTAAGTCTTCATTCCTAGGACGAAAAACTTGGCAAAAAAAAAAGGATTAAAAAAATCACTTTTTCAGCAGCATTCAGGATCCCCTGCAAGGCAGAAAAGATGGATCCACGCTCCTGATGTTGTCAGGGTGATAAAAACAGCAGGAAAAGGTTGTACTGATAATTTATTTCAAATAACAATAACAAAAATAAAGTAATAGAGCTGATCAGGTGTTCTGCTGCTTTAATTAAAAAATAATCATATTATTACAGAGGCTGCTGATGCCCTGCCCAGTTCTCCCTTCAAAGCTTGGCAATATTTTCCATGTTTTTCTTTGTGCTCCAGACCTGAAGAGAACAAATTGGGAAAAAAGTCCCAAATCCCTCCTGTTAATCTTCCCTCACAAGCAGCACTTGCTCTTTAGGCAAGGCCCTGAGTTAAACCCCGACCTGGTTTAAGGTTGCAACCTCTTGAGCTGCAGGCCAGGCTCAAGTGACTCCAGATCAGATTGATCCAGGAGAAAAAAAAATAAAAATCCCTTCCAGAGCTTGGGTAAGTTTGGCTTTCTTGGTTATTTGGGATTTTTTTTAGGGGTGTTTTAGGTTTAGGACTTTTTGCAAGAAGAGATCAAATTATGGAGTGAACTCGCTGCTGGTTTATCCTGTTGGATCTCAGGGGGCAAAACTAATGGGGAAAACACTTAAATAGACCCAAAAATCAATGTTTTCCATGTTTTCTTGCTCCCTAAAACCTCTCTGACCCCAAGAAATCAGGGGCTGGTGGCAGCCTGAGGGCAATTCCCACTGATTCCATCCCAAATGTTGGTAATTAAACAACGACACCAGAAGAGCAATCAGCCCCATCTCTCCCACACGTCCCGACTCTCCCTGGGAGCACCTGGCTGGATCAGCTTCCCGCGGGAAAGAAGGAGGAAAAAAAACCCCAAAATCTCGGGGAATGAGGTGAAAAGCAGGCACTGGGAAGCTTGGGGATGGAGCCAGCAGAAAAGATGGGATTCAGGAGCAGAGTTTTAGGGATGAGGAGCTGGGAGGGAGTTGTTTAGGGCTGTTTATGGGGAAGCAACATTTCCACCCCTAGCAGGGTTGGCTGTCCCTGTGTCCCCATCCATGGGGACAGCCATCCCCATGGATGGGACAGGGATATGGGGCCAGCCCACGCCATCCTCACCTTCCGTGTGCTGCCGCTCTTCGGGCCGTGCAGGAGGACAAGGCCACCGTCCCTGTCCCCATCCGGGCTCTCCTCCTCGGGGGGCATCATCTCCAGGGATGCAACATCCACAGGCTGGGAATGGGGGGCTGGAGCTGGGGGGCTCCTGCTTGAGCTCACAGTGGGGTTTTGGGGGCTCGGCGACCCCTCCTTCAGTCCCACCGGGGTCCAGATCCCAGGCCTGTCCTAAGTGGGGGCTTAAACCCCTCCTAACCCCTGCTCTGTTCTGTTGCAAAGCCCCCTGCGCTCAACATCTGGCCAGATGTGAGCCCACAGCTTCCCTCCTAGCAGAAATAATTTATGTAAAAGAGGGGACACAGACCCCCTTTGTAAAGCTACCCCAGGTAGGGGGATGTTAAATCCCACCAGACCCTAAAAGGGGGATATTTAAACCCCCCAAAACCCGCTAGGAAGAGCTGCTCTGGATAAGGGAAGGAGAGAGTTTAACCCCTCCCAAACTCCCCCAGCAGAGCTGCCCTAAGTAGGGGGGGGTGTTTAAACCTCTACAAACTCCCCTTATAAGAGTTACTCTAAATGGGATTGGGGAGTTTAAACAGAGAGACCCGGAGTGAGGAGGGAGACAAACCCTCTGAAAACCCCTTCACAGGGCTACACCAAATGGGGGGGAACCCCCCAAACTCCCTTTTAGAGCTATCCTAAATGAGGGGAGGGTGAAGTTTAAACCCTCCCAAAACCCCTTTTCAGAACTACCGTAAACACACGGAGTTCAAACCCACCT
>VXBC01012963.1:274805-291800 GCA_013399945.1 Ploceus nigricollis
TTTTTTTCAGTATTTTTTTTCAGTATTTTTTTTCAGTATTTTTTTTCAGTATTTTTTTTCTTTTTCCTTGCTTTCTGCTCATCCTTATCGTATTTCCCACCCCATAGCTTTGCTCCCCACTTCTCTTTCCCTCTTGCCATCTGCTGCAAGGGTGATTTCATCTTCCAAGCACCTGGAATTTGATCCATCTTTATTTTGGAGCCCTCCCATACCTTCTGTTCCCTGGATTGCTCTCCCAGCAGTGCTTCCAATGAGCAGGTGGTAGAGGAGGGCTGGGAGTTTTTTTCTATTTATCCATAAAATTCCTTTATTCTGCTGTTGGAAGGAAACCAGGGATTTCCTAACCCCATAAAACCTCAAAACTTGGGAAAACCTGGCATTTTGGGTTCCTGGATTCTGGCCAAGGGGGCTGAGGGAGGGAAAAGTGCTGGTTTGGGGGTGATGCTGCTTTGGGGTACCTGTGCCAGGGAACCTTTCCCAAATCCTTGATATTTTCTAGGAGGAGACCAAAGCAATCACCCCTCAAGGGCCAGCAGTGGGGCTGGAAGGCTCTTCCAGGTGAGTTGAGTCATTTTTTGGATTATTTTTCTTCCAGGGAACTGGAATTTTGTCCTTTTTCTTCTCTTCCCTGTGGAGATGCACAATCCTGGTTTTCCCTCCTGGATCACTGGTGCCTTCCTGGAGCATCTTCTCCACATCCTGGTGTTTCCAATGACTTTAAAGCTCTCCAAAACCAATCCCAAGTGGAATTTGAGGCTCAATCTTGGGATTTGAGGGTGGAGAGGGAAGTTCCAGCCCCATCCACCCTCCCCAGTCAGCAGGGAGTGATTGCTCAGGTGCACATTCCTACATAAATTTGGAGAAGTCCTGGTGGGAACAACCACCCTCCCAAATCCTGGGAAAAAGCTGTTCTTTCCCTCTAGATCCTGGCAGAGATAGGAAGCAGAATTCCTGAAGCTGATTAATCCTCTCTGCCTCTTAAAAATTCCCAGTGAGAGGCCTCTAATAAAGCCTTTGGAGAAAGGAGCTGATCCCAAAACGTGCTGGGATTTTGCCTTCTGGGTCATGGATCTGCTCCCTGCCAATGGGATTGGAGGGGTTGAGCGTGTTTTGCAGGATGATTTTCCCCAAGGAGTTTAGTGGGATTGTGTAACAGGGAGGAAAAAGTATCTGGCTCCTGTTTTTTTTTTTGGTTTTTTTTTTTTTGTTTTTTTTTGGGAACTTGTTTCCATCCCAAACCAGCTCGAAGGTTTTCCTTGCTTTGATGTCCCACAGCCTGGTAATTAATTATCTGCCTAGATTAATTTATGGAAAGGGGCCAAAATTCACACTTTCTGTTGCAGAAATTTCGCCGTATTTTGGCTAAAAGCAGGAATTGTGGATCTTCTCTATTTGGAAGTTGAGGAAGAGCAATCATTATCCTGCTTGGGAGGAGGAAACTGGATTTCCAGCTCTTTTTTTGGGAAGGATCAAGGCAGCTGGCTGTGCTTCCAAAGGGTTCCTGCTGCAGGATCCAGGAGCTGGGAAAAGCAGGGAATGGATCTGATCCGTGGCTTGAGCTTAGCTCCAGGCTTAGCTAGGATGGATTTGGTTGGGAGGTGACAATGACCCTGAAGGGGAAGCCCAAGGTTTCCCTGTGGGAAAGGGACACCATCACCTCAGCATTAAACTCATGGAATTCTTAGGGTTGGAAAAAATATCCAAGGTCACCGTTAAACCATGTCCCAAAGCACCACATCCACAGGTTTTTTGAAAACTTCCAGGGATGGTGATCCCACCTGGACAGCCTCTTCCAGTGCTTGACCACCCTTTCAGTGAGGATTTTTTTCTTAATACCCCACCTAAATCCACCCTTTGGAGTTTTAGGCTCAGCCTAGGAGATATAAGCTTGGTTTAGGCTGTGCTGCTCTTTCCTCATTCTTATTTTGCTTGTTTTTTCTGGAATATGAACACCTTGAAGACTCACAACTCCCTGCCTGGCTCGAAGAAGCCTTGGGAGAAATTATAGGGGCAGGTTGGTGCTTTGTAATGGTTGCAAATCCCACAGAATTCCCAAAGATTCACCTGAGCTCTCTGCTGAGCAGGGAAACACTCCTGGATTCCTCACCCATATGGATGGTGGAGATCATGGATCTGGACACTCCTTGTCCTGTTGTATTGATGAGGCTCCTTCCCTCCCCATTCCCCACTGGAGTCATCTCCACAGTCCCAGGAATTGTGTCCCATCTGTCTCCTTTTCCAGTGTGTCCATGATTGGCCTGATCCCTTCCTTTCTGCTAGTGGTGCTGCCTTTTCTCCTGAGGTTTCTCTGGGAATATTTCCTTAGGACCTCCCCTGTTCTGTCTGGAGACCTTGTGGTTCTGCTCCTTGGAGCTTCCTCATCCCATAAAATCCAGCCTGGGGTCATTCCCTGCTGCCTCGGGATATCTCCATCCGTGGTGCTGCCATGGTTGGAGGGAAATGAGGGAGCAATTCCCTAATTTGGGATGGAAGAGGGGGATGCTGGTGGTGAGAATTGGCTGTGATGTCGTTGTAGGTCCCGGGACAAATCCCAGAGAACAGGAGCTGCAGTGGGAGAGCAGCTCTTGGAGACCCAGAATGGAATTGGGGTAGGAAAACTGGGGGGAATGTCACCCTCTGGACCTAATCCTGCATCTCCACCATTCACTTGGGATTTGGGATAACCTCTCTCCTTTCCCAACATCTCTTCCCTTATTCCTGCT
This sequence comes from Ploceus nigricollis, assembly GCA_013399945.1. Lineage (NCBI taxonomy): Eukaryota > Metazoa > Chordata > Aves > Passeriformes > Ploceidae > Ploceus > Ploceus nigricollis. The sequence continues at coordinate 277,529 of VXBC01012963.1, forward strand.
TCCCACAGGTCCCAAGTGAAGGTGTTGCTGGTGGGGTTGCATCCCCCTCTGGAGATCCTTTGGAGAGGGATGTGGGGCCCACAACTGTGAAGGAGAGTGTGGAGAAGGAGCTGGATCCCCCTATCCCACAGCAGGGCGAGGATTCCCAAGCCCCAAAAAGAAAAAGAGGGAAGAAACAAGAGGAAAATGAGCAGAAAAAGGGATTGGAGAGAAAAAGAGGGAAAAAACAGGAGGAAAACAAGCAGGAAAAGAAACTGAAGAGAAAAGGAGGGAAGAAACAGGAGGAAAATAAGCAGGAAGTGGGATTGAAGAGAAAAAGAGGGAGGAAGGATAAATTTGAGGATTTGATGGATGACATTGAGGAGGAAAAGGGGGATGAAGGCAGGAATTGGGAAGGGGAACAAGGAAGAGCCAAAAGACAGAGAAGCAACAGCAGCCAGGGATGGGATGATGGAAAAAAAAAGCAGGAGAAGGGGAAAGCCAAGAAGCACAAGACGGGGAAAGTGAAGGGGGTGGAAAAGGTGGGGAAGAGGAAAATGAAGAAGGAAAAATTGCTGGAAGAGGAGCAAGAGATGGAGAAAGATGAGGAGGGAGAGAAAAGAGTGGGAGGTGAGGAGGAGGAAAGGGAGGGAAAAGGAAGTGGAGATGGAAAGGGAATAGAGAAGGAGGAAGAGGTGGATGAGAAAGGGGTGGAAGGATTGGGAGAGACTGGGAGTGCAGGGATGGCGCAGGAGGTGAAGGTGGACAAGGATGAAGGGAAGGGAGATATTCCAGGGAAAGAGAAAAAGAAGAAAAACAAGAAGAAAAAGCCAGAGGGGGAAACAAAAGAGGCGGAGAAAAAGAGTGAAGAGGAGGAAACTGCAGGGAAAACTGGGAAAAGGAAATCTAAGGAAGGAGAAGAAAAGAAAGAGGAAGGTTAGAACAATAAAAAGACTAAAAAACAGAAGGGAGAAGAAAAAGAGGCGGAAAACAAATGGAAATGGTAAATTCCAGCGTGCCTTTGGCAGATCTAACCCTGGGACAGGGATTTTAATTTTATTTTGTGGGGCAAAACAGTGAAAATTCCAAGTTTTTGGCTATTTTCCTATATTGCCTTGAGCCTGGAACTTGCCACTCTTGGAAATGGGTGAGAGATCAGGGAAGGTCCTGAATGCACAGCAGGATTTGTATAATAATTATTTTTATTTTTAAAATTTATTTATAATATTTATTTCTCATCCAATGATTTTCCTGGTGCCTGGCCTGGGAAGGGAGAAGCTCATAATTATTGGAAGGGAATAATATTAATATTAATGTTATTAATAATAACAATAATAATTCCAAGACATCAGCACCTATATCAGGGATCTGTAGAGGGTCTGAATTCCTTCCCCACTTCCTTCTCCAGCGGATTTGGGATGATCCAGGCAGGTATTTTATAGGAAAAGATGTGGAATATGGCTGCTGGATGCTGGATTGTTTTTTGGAAGTGCGACTTTAACCACTTGGTGTCACTCTCTCCCAGCTCTCCCCAAGATCTGGGACAGAGCGGGAGGATTTTTGGGATGCTTTTTGGGAGCCTGTGGCAAACCCTGATCTGGGAGGAGCTGTTATCCCAGACAGGGATATCCATGGATACCTGGAGCTTTGAGGTGGCCCTTGAAGGATCCAGGGTGATGTGAAAAGCGGGATTTTATATATTTTTTTTCCTAATCGATGCCTTGTTTGGAATGGCTGGATCCTGGCCGGTACGTAGGAATTCGATCCCAAAAAATTATCCACAACTACATTTCCCGTGAGGAAATTCCCAAGTGTCACCCTCCTTGGCCTCTGGATGGGCTCGGGGGGGCTGTGCCAGATGGGTGTGGGTGATGCTCTGCAGGGATTTGGGATCCCAGAATTTTGGGAAGAGAGACAATCACAGAATGATCCTGATGCTGCCTTTTTCTGCTTTCAGCCCAAATTCCTGGAGTTTGTTGGTTTTCCTCGACTATTTCATTTCCTCTGGTTTTATGGCAAAATGCACCTTTGGATACTGTGGATTTATTCCACTCTGCTTCCCATGGGGAGGAAAAAAAAAATCACAAATAACTTCCTGGGCACTGCTGAGTGAGAAACAGGAGTTTTGCTTTCTCTGTGTAGAATCTTGCTGTTTTCCCAGAAATCCTTGGCTTTTCTTTTCCTGGAGATGCTGGGATTAAGGGGCCAGTGCCAGCCTGGCTGTGGGGGACAGATCCCTGCCTGTCCCCTGCTGTCACCAGTGCTCTTCCTCTGACCCTAACCTCTGGTTTTATCCCTCTTTTTAGAGTCCTGCTTCTGCTTTTCCGGTTGGGTTTTTTGACATTATTTTTGTAATTTTTAAATTTAATTTTATTGGAATTTTTGTTGCTGTTTTTTAAATCCTCACAGTTAAAACTTGTAGTGGCTTTAAAATCCCATTTGCTCCGGCAGGGGGAAGGATTCCTTAAGATCTTATTTGCGTTAAAATCAAAGTTATAAGTATTTATGAGGCATAAGTTTCCCAGAGAAGCCCTGGTTGCCCCATCCCTGGAAGTATTCCTTGGATTGGGTGGGGTTTGGAGCAACCTGGATTAATGGAAGGTGTCCCTGCCCATGGAAGGGGGTTGGAATGACATGGCTTTTAGGATCTCTTCACTTCCCCCCCGAGTTCCTCCATGTCACCACACCTCAATTTCATGGATTCCATTCCAGTTCTCCTTGTTTTAAAGAACAGGGAAACTGAGGCAGCAGCAGAGAAGACGGGATTTCACCTGGAGTTTGTGCCAGCTGTCACTGCTCCGAACATTTTCCCAATGTGATCTTGGGAGGAGGTGCCAGATGCCAGATTTGGGATATTCTCAGGGACTCCTGTGTGTCTGTTCCAGGTGGGAAGAGGAGAAGAAGGAAGATGGAGTCAAATGGATGCAGCTGGAGCACCGAGGGCCCTACTTCGTGCCCCCCTACGAGCCCCTGCCCAAGGATGTGCACTTTTATTACGATGGTACAGCTGTGATGGGACCCTGGGGCTTGCGGTGGTGTCCTCTCCTTAGGGAAGATGAATATCCCATTGGAAAAGCCATGGGTTCAAGCTCGAGGATCTTACATGTGGTTGGAATTATGGGGATTTTGGGGAGCTGATCCTAATTGCTGGTTTTTCTCATTAAGCTGCATTTTGGGTTTGAGCTTTGTCAGCGCATCCATGCTTTCCCACGAGCTGGAAAAATGGGATTTTACTGATCCATGGCCTCAGTGACTGACACATCCAAGATTTGGCTGGGCTGCTCCAAGCTCCTGATGTCCCCAGGGTCACCTCACATCACCTTAGAGCAACTCAGGGAGTCACTGGCAGGACAGATCCAGGCCTTTGCTGCCTCTGTGTTTTCCTGCCATTCCCGCTGGGTTTCCTGCCATTCCCTGCTCTCAGTTCATCCCTGAACTCATTTCTGATGGGCCAAAGGGAGGGGGAGATAAGGACATTGGGGGTCAGCCAAGGGATGATGCTGGAGATGGAAAAGGATTACATTCCCTTGGTGTTCCTCACTTCCCTGGGGCTTCCCATACTTTTTTTGCCATAGGAAAAAGGCCACTTTGGGAAAAGGAGGTGCCTGGCAGCACCAGTGGGCTCTGCTGGGGTGTCCATGGGGCTGTCAGGGATTTTGGCTCCATGAGAAGGAGCCTTGACAGGGTTTGGACCTTCTCTTGAGGTATTGTGGATCTGGGCTGGTGGCTTTGGACTTTGGGATCTTTGATGTTGACTTTTTTCCTAAAAAATGTCACTGTTCCTGGATGGAAAAGTGTGGACAGGCAACAACCCCAAGTAGGAAGGGCCCATGGATGAGCTGGCATTTGGGGGTTGTCATGGGGCTGCTCCAGGGCTCCATTCCCTTCAGTCCAAAAATCCCAAAAACCAGTGGTTTGAGTAGGAATCAACCATTCCCTGGACATCTCCAGAGGACTTTTTCCTAAAAAAAAAAATTATTTCCAAGTAGTTCCTAGGATGAGCCAAGATACTTCTTGGTTTTGTTGTGTTTCTCCAGCCAAAGAGCTCAGGAGGGGATGGTGGCTTTGCCTCCAAGAAATGATTCAAGATCCTTAGAAAATCTAAGAACTAATCCAAAATTCTGCCCAGAGAAACTGTGGCTGCCCCATCCATGGAAGTCTTCCAGGTTGGACAGGACTTGGAGCAACCTAGTCTAGTGGAAGGTGTCCCTGTCTCTCTTTTCCCAGGAAAACCCTTGAAGCTGAGTCTGGCCACGGAGGAAATTGCCACGTTTTATGCCAAAATGTTGGATCATGAGTACACCACCAAGGAGATCTTCCAGAACAACTTCTTCCATGACTGGAGGAAGGTACCTTCCCTGGGAGGGCTCCATCAAACCCGTCAGCCCCAGGCTGTGGTGGGGGATGGAGGGAATGGGGGGATTTGTTCCTTATTTATAATTATTTATAATTATGAGGTTCTAAATCCTGATTTATTTCCATGTTTTTTTGTGGGTTTGGTTCTGAATTTGCTTTCTGTGCTCCCTCTGAGTTTTAGTGATGGGTACAGGTGGTGGATCTTGTAAACAGCTTCAAAACCAGTTTGGGACACCAGAGGAATGAAGGAATGACCTCTGATCCCAAAACAACCCAAAACTTTTTCTAGGGAATATTTACATCTCCCAAATATATTTAGTGCTGTCCCTGCAGTTGTGTTTGGGGACTTTTTTCCACGTTAGGTTCTTCCACCCCAGAACTGCCTGTCTTTTTTCAAAGAATGGGTCTCTATTCCCTTTTCTAAGGACAGGCACAAGCAGCAGCTCCATGTGGAATTGGTTTTGCCTCCTGGCTTTTCCAAGCCCCTCTCATCTCTTTCCCAGGAAATGACCTCAGAGGAGCAAGAGATAATCAAGGACCTGGACAAATGTGACTTTGGGGAGATCCACAAATATTTTGTGGACAAAAATGAGGCCCGGAAAGTGCTTCCCAAGGAGGAGAAGCAGGTGAGGACTGGTTCCTATGACACGAATTTTGGCTCTTTGTTGTTGCCTTTCCTGATGCTGTGCCCTGAGCTTGGGCTTCTTTAATCCAGCTGTCTCCATGGCCATCACCCCCCCCTCCTGACTTTTATCAGCAGATCTGCACATTCCATGTCTTTGCAGGGTGCCAGTCATCCTTGGATCATGTTTTGGAGTCCTTCCCTGTCCGGAGGATTGTGGACTTTGCCAAGGGAATGATGGCCCTTAGACTTCTTGGCTGGAGTGTTAAAGATCCTTTCCAATCCAAACCATTCTGATTTTTTTTTTTTGTGGTGTCCTGGTTTCAGAAGCTGAAGGAGGAGGCGGAAAAGATCCAGGAGGAATATGGATACTGCATCCTGGATGGGCACCGGGAGAAGATTGGCAACTTCAAAACTGAACCTCCAGGGCTCTTCCGTGGCCGTGGGGAGCACCCCAAAATGGGGATGCTGAAGAAGAGGATCATGCCAGAAGATGTCATCATCAACTGCAGCAAGTGGGTTGTCCTTGGAAGTGCTGAGCTCCTGGGGCTTCCCTTGGGACTGAGGGGATCTGGGCACTTCCTTTGCCCCGAGCTGGGGTTTTTCCCTCTTCTAAAATCCCTGTTTTCCACATCCTGAGAGTGTTTTTCCCTCTGAATTTTGTGAGCTGGAGTGGTCTTAAGCTACTCATTTGAAGACCTTGATTCAAAGCATTCCCCACCAGTCCAGCAAGTTTTTCTGTTGCTCCCAGCATCCAAATGATAAACACCTGATTGTGGGAAGGGTCTGGAGCAGCTGAGGGAGCTGGAGGGGCTCAGCCTGGAGAAAAGGAGGCTGGGAGGGACCTTCTAAAATTCCCTGACAGGAAGGTGGAGCCACACAGGGCTTGGTTTTGTCTCGCAGAAAAATAAAATGATAGGAGAAGAGAAAATGTCCTCAAGTTGTGCCAGAGGAGGTTTAGGTTGGATATTAGGGAAAACATCTCCACTGAAAGGGTTGTCAAGCACAGGAAGAGGCTGCCCAGGGCAGTGGGGGAGTCACCAGCCCTGCAGGGGTGTGAAAGCTGTGTAGATGTGGCACTAGGGGACATGGTTTGGTGCTCCTGGCAGTGCTGGTTCATGGTTGGACTCGATCTTGGAGGACTTTTCCAACTTTAATGATTCCATGTTGTGGAGTAATTCTAGGTGGATCCCATGTTTTCTCAATGTGGTGATCATCTTTGGCTCACTGAAAATTTCATTCTTCATGGTCTGAGGGCTCTAATCCTGCTCTTCCCACAGGGATTCCAAGATTCCCGAGCCCCCAGAAGGTCACAAGTGGAAGGAGGTGCGCTTTGACAACACGGTCACCTGGCTGGCCTCGTGGACAGAGAACATCCAGAACACCTTGAAGTACATCATGCTGAATCCCAGCTCCAAGCTGAAGGTTGGAATAATGCCTTTGGTCAGGTGAAAAAATCTGGGAAAGCCAGGATGTGGAGTATCAAAAAATATTTTTTTTTTTTCTCGCCCTTCTCTTAAAAGTGGATAAACAAAATGAGGGAAAGGACAGATGATTGTGAAGCATCAAACTTATTCCAAGGAATGGGTTGCTCCTGGCAGAGTGATCCTGGTGCCACGTTGCTCATGTGTGTCCAGGGGAGGCTGCTGGAAGCCAGATGGGGGCTAAGAAGATCCACAGGGACCAGAGTTGGGTTAATTTATACCAGGAAGTGGAGGGTAGGAAGAGACGGGATTGAGCTCTGTAGGAAGAGAAAGGGGATTTAAGGCTATTTCCAAGGGCTCAGGGAAAGTGGGAATGCTGTCCAGGCGGACACAACTGAGCAAGTCCTGTGTCAGTCTAAGGAGCCACCTTTGGCCATGGTTTGACCACTGGTCCTTGCCATGCTCTGGCTGGTGGAGAACACCCTGACTTGGCCAGGATCCAGACCCAGCACGGCCAGCAGAGGGCACAGAAATCCTGGATGAGCTGTTTCTTTTCCAGTTTATTCCCTTCATGGGTTTTTCCCAAGAAAACAGTGGGGTTTGAGCAGGATTTAGGTGCTGGAGGTGTTTCTAGAGCAGGACTTGACTGGTAGGGGTGGAATAAAGATGGGGCACGGAATGGAAAATGTCCTGGTTTCCCATTCCAGGGGGAGAAGGACTGGCAGAAATACGAGGTAGCTCGGCGCCTAAAGGATGTTGTCCACACAATCCGGGCTCAGTACAGGAAAGACTGGAAATCCAAGGAGATAAAGAAGCGGCAAAGAGCAGTGGCCCTCTACTTCATTGATAAGGTATCCACAGCCTCACCCCAGGTCCACCATCCATGTGGAAGCTGGGAATTCACTTCCCTGATCCACCCCACCGTGTAGTTTTTGGTGTTTGCTGGTTCTGCCACCCAGAGTGGCTCCACATGAGGAATCTGGGGATGATTATGGAATCTTGGAAGGTTTGGTTGGATGGGACCTTCAAGATCATCTCATTCCAACCCCCTGCTGTGGGCAGGGACACCTTCCACTTGACCAGGTGGCTCCAAGTCCCATCCAGCCTGGATTTGAATATTTCCAGAGGTGTGGAAAATTAAAATTGTCCATGGCAGGGGGTTGGAATTTGATGATCCTGAAGGTCCCTTCCAAATCATTCTATGAATCTATAGATGGAGATGATCTGATCTCCTCTAGTCCAGATCCACTTTAACAACCTGGGAAAGAGGAATTGAGGTGGAATGGCATGGGATGGATGACTCCTTATTTTCTTTCCAGCTGGCCCTGCGAGCTGGGAATGAGAAGGAGGAAGGGGAGACTGCGGACACGGTCGGCTGCTGCTCCCTGCGCGTGGAGCACATCCAGCTGCACCCCCAGCTGGATGGGCAGGAGCATGTGGTGGAGTTTGACTTCCTCGGGAAGGACTCCATCCGTTACTACAACAAAGTGTCCGTGGAGAAGCCGGTGAGTGGGGCAGGAACAGAGGAAGGGCTTGGTTATCTGGATTCCCTCAATGTTTATCAGTCCCAAATTCCCATCCTGTTACCAAGATGTGCTTTAACCCTGGAGAATGGGACACATTTTGGGATAGAACTTCCAAGGTTGTTCTACTTCATGAGGGAGAAGTCCCACCTCTTGCTGGAGCACCCTCAGTTGGCTCGTGTGCGTCAGGACTTGAAACGTCTCCATTTATATTAAATAATTTTCCTTTACTCATGGGAAAGAAGATTTTAATGGTGTTTGTGGAGAAACTGGAATGCTGGAGATGGGAAAGATGAGTGGGGAACACTCAGTGGCACCTTGAAGTTGAGAAGGTTGGTGGGATGTGCCAACACGAGGGTGAATCAGAGTCCATCTGGAGGAGGAGAGAGATGAGGGAGATGTCTGGGAGTTTCACATTCCTTGGGCCTGACCAGGGCTGTCCTTTCCCCCTCTTCAGGTGTTCAAGAACCTGCAGCTGTTCATGAAGAACAAGGACCCCACCGATGACCTCTTTGACCACCTCAATGTGAGTTGTCACCTCGAAGCTTTTCAAACAGTGCTGTGGCCCTGACATCAAATCCAGGCAACCTTTGGTGGTCATCCCTTCGCCTTTTTTTACCTCTCTGCTCTCCAGGGACACCACTGTCACCGTTTGAACACCCTGTGAGGTTTTTCAGCCTCTTTTTGCACTGCAGTATCTCCACTTCCCTGTGTCCCTGCTAAGGAGCTGGATTCCTGCTCCTTCCCTTGTCCAGCTCACCCACTTGGGCTTTTTTTAGCCTGGGAAGGTCTGCCCACATTTTGGGGAATTACTGGAGGTACCAGACTTCAGCTTTTTGATGCTTTTGCACCTCATTAGGGCTCCACTAAGTGCGAGAGGTTGCTGGAGGGATGTGTTGCCTTCCCTCCTAGAAAAACCTCCTCCCTCATCTTCCTCGGGATGGGATATGGGATCGATGAAGCAGCTCCATGTTCTCTGTAGAACAGGGGTGTGATATTGGATGTGAGGTCAGGAATGATTGTTTGGAAAAGACCTCTAAGATCATCAAATCCAGGCATTAACCCAGCACTGCCAGGTCCACTAAACCACCTCCCCAAGTGCCAAAGTGTGTCCTCTTGGACACAGGTGGGCAGAAATTTTTGACTTCCAGAGAGATTTTTTTTGTGGATTTAGGTGGAATTTTAGGCCAGTTTTGGGTAGGTGATGACTTGACCCCACAAGCAGTTCCACAAACTGCAGGATTTAAGTTTTTGTTAATGCCTAATTTTGGTTGCTTAGGCAGAAGATGGTCTAAAAAGAGATTTGTCCCGGCTTCTGCTTGTGCTATTCCTTCGTGGAATCATGGAATAGTTTGGGGGTAGGAGGGGACCCTAAAAACTGTCAAGTTCCAAATCCCTGCCTTGGGCAGGGACACCTTCCACTATCCCAGGGTGCTCCAAGCTCCATCCAACGTGGCCTTGAACAATTCCAGGGATGGAGCAGCCACAGCTTCTGTGGGAATTCCATTCCAGGGCCTCACCAGCCTCACAGGGAAAAATTCCTTCCCAATATCCTGTCAAACCCTTTGTCATTTTGAAGCCATTCCTCCTTGTCCCACCACTCGAATTCCTAATGTGAGTTTCCCTACACTTTTCCTTGTTTTTCCCTCCTCCAGACAACCTTCCTGAACAAACACCTCCAGCACCTCATGGATGGTTTGACGGCCAAAGTCTTCAGGACCTACAACGCTTCCATCACCCTGCAGGAGCAGCTCAAGGCCCTCACCAACTGTGAGTGCCAGGGGTTGTGGTGTCACCAGAGCATGGTGGGACCAAAGGGCTCAGGAATGTCCATCCATTGCCTTGGGATCCCTCAAACTGCCCATGTCCCACTTGGGGCAGGTGATGCTTCACATAGTGGGGTGGGAGTGACATGTGGGGGTGAGCAGCAAGTCGGGGATGTTGGGAAGTGAGAAGTGGTGAACTTGGGGATACTCTGACTAACTGATGGCCAGGATGGGAATATTTTTCCCTCTTTTCCTTGTGTTGCTGGTTGGCTGCACTATTTCTGCCTCCCTGGGTGTGTGAGGGATGAGTCACAGCACCAGATTATGATGCTCAATTTTTCTTCCCCAATTCCCACAGCCATTATTCTCTCCCTGGAGAGAGAATGTGATGGCAACTTGTTTGCCTTTCCTTCTGCTGTATTCCCTGCTTTTCCCAAGTCCTGGAATGGAGTCAGAGTGATGTTTTCATTTCTTCCAGCTGAAGACAACGTTGCAGGCAAACTCCTGTCCTACAACCGAGCCAACAGGGCTGTGGCCATCCTGTGCAACCATCAGAGGTCTATACCAAAAACCTTTGCCAGGTCCATGCAAGTCCTCCAGGAAAAGGTGAGACAGACCCAGCGGAGAGATCCCAGACCTAATCTGGCCTCTGAATTTTGTTTTTGGGCTGGGGTGATGTCTGAAGGAATCACCTTGGTCAAGAACATCAGGGAACGTCCTGGGAGTAGTGGATTGCAGCCCAGGGGTGGAGAGGGATGTGGTGACCTCAAATGCTGGGAGAAGCAACTTGGCACAGGATTTGGGTGAGTTTTTATGAGTTTGGGGCATTTTTCATCATGCTGTCTTCAAACCAATCTGGGGGCCTTTTGTGATGGCAGCTCTGGCCCAGTTGGATCAAGATCAGGAAAACTGGTTTTCCTGTCTTTTTGCAGGAGGAGCAGCTTGAAAATACCTTAAATTACCACTTTTAATTGTCCTCAGTTTTTGCTCACACCCTGCTGAAGGGCTGGGACTTTTCTGAGCGCTCTGGTGCTGTCACAAGTCCCTCAGTCTCAGGCAGGTGCAGCAGATGGACAGATTTAGGAGCTCCAAGTGTTTGTGGAATCTGGGCTGGGATGATATTTTAGAAGATGCTAAAAAATGCTTGAGCCCAGAAAATGCTGCAGGGACAATTTGGGAAGTAGGGTTGGTAAGAAATTGAGGAATGGTGTGTGAAGGAAAAGAGGGAGGAGGCTGAAACCTTCAGGGAAGTTGGAAGTGTTGTCTGACTTTTTCACCTTCGCAGATCGACGCCAAGAAGAAACAAGTGGAGGAAGCCCAGGAAGAAGTGAAAAAAGCTGAAGAGGAGTTTAAAGACACAAAAGATCCCAAAGCAGAACTGTGAGTGGCTTTTCCTTGGAATCCTCTCTTGCAGAGGGATCCAGAGGGCCCATGGATGGGTTGATGTGTCCCAACACCCCATCAGAACAGAATTGTCCATGTTTGGGATTGGGTCCTTCTTGTCTCATGGAAGTTTGGAAGATGGTTAAGATCTTGTGGATGGTTCCCTTCAGGGACACCTCCCACTATCCCAGGTTGCTCCAAGCTCTGTCAAACCTGGCCTTGGACACTTCCAAGGATGGAGCAGTCCCAGCTTCTCTGGGCAACCCATTCCATGATGGATGCTGGATTTTGTTTGCCCACCTGTGGTGGTGGAAATTACATTTTTTTTTAATTGTTAATTTTTAATATTAAAAAAGCATCTCATCAGATCCAAACCTTTGAGAAATAGATTAGTGCTGAATGGCACCTTTGACTCTGCCATTCCAGAGAATTTCTGAGCTTTGGGACATTCTGTGTTGTTCCCTCTCTGCCCTCAGCAACGTGGAGAAGAAGAAGAAGCTGTTGAAGAGGCTGGAGGAGCAGTTGGCCAAGATGAACATCCAGGCCACGGACAAGGAGGAGAACAAGCAAATAGCTCTGGGCACATCCAAGCTGAATTACCTGGATCCCAGGATTACCGTGGCTTGGTGAGTCTTGGGCATGAAATCATGGAATGTTTTGGGTTGGAAAGGACCTTAAAATTTGTGGTGTTCAATGGGCAGAGACACCTTCCACTGTTCCAGGTTGCTCCAAGCCCCATCCAACCTGGCCTTGGAGACTTCCAGGGATGCAGTGGAGAGGACACTGCTGGGTAACTGGTCCCCACTGGTGTCTTGTGGTCTGCACAGGTGCAAGAAGTTCGGGATTCCCATCGAGAGGATCTACAACAAGACCCAGAGGGAGAAGTTTGCCTGGGCCATCGACATGGCTGGCGAGGACTTTGAATTCTGAGCCGGTGCCTTCCACATTAAATCCCAAATCCTGCTCATATGGTGCTGTTGGGAAGCTTTTTTTTTTTAATTTGCTGCTGCTGGCGGCTGAGGGTTGTCTGAGTTTGGTGCCTTCTTTTTTTTTTGCATGGAAAATCAAGCACCTGGATGTCCAGTTGAAGCAGGAATTGCTGATTGGGATTTCAGACTTTGGGAACTCTTAATTCCTCTTCAGAGTTGCCAAGTAGTTGGGATTTTTTTCTTTCTTCCTCTGGAGTCCTGGAAGGAGATTAAATAAGAGCCTTAATTGTGCTGATCAACAGTCTAATCCTGTCTCCTTGGTGTAGTGGAGCTGTGCTGCCCTTTCCAGACTCAGTGGGATGGATGGGGAAACATGAGGTGATGACAGCAGGAAAACAGGGATCTGCAATATAAAACCCAGGATTAGGTTAGGGATGCACTGAGGACCAAGGAAAAATCTCAAAGTTTTACATTTCACAGAATTCACAGAATTTCCAGGGACTTTGTGCTCTTTCACTTCCAGGAGGGGGGAAAGTTGTGCAGTTGCAGGGATATTACATGGAAAAAACATGGGAGGGAATTTGTGTCATGTCAGGAGAAAATAGAAGGGAAGATGTTGGATTTAAAAGCAGTTTCATGTTGCAGGGGGTTAAAATTCACCTTGGCCATGAACAAAGTGCCTTTTAAGCACCCCCATGTGGTTAAATTTCTGTCTGGGAGAGGACATCTCACTTGAGGCCATGTTCATTTCCTTATTTTCTTCACTTGGCTCTGGCTCAGCTCCTGTATCCAGAGCAGGAACTGAACTGTCCAGACAGAGGTTTAGGAAATGGGGAATTTCCCAGGAAGTAGTATAATGCTGGGCCAGGCTCTGTGGGATGTGTAGTGGGACTGGGACTGATATTCCTGGAGCTGCTCCTGTGTTGGGATGACACCTTTGGCATCATCCTTCCCACTCCAGCTGGGAATGGAGCAGGCTGGGATCAACAGCATAAACTGGTTGTGTTTGCTGCTTCATGGGCTGCTTTCCACATCTCCAAAAAAGGCAGTATCAGCACATTCCTGGCAGAATTCCCACCTCCCAGTGAATCCCAGGTGCGAACAAAATGTTGCATTGGTAGCAAAACCTTCTGGCACCTCAGGGCTGATGTCCAGGGCTCTGTATTCCAAAGCTCCTGGTGCTTCCCTTGTGTTTATTTCCACTCATCCTCGTGTTGAAATTGTTGCTGTTTTGGTTGGAAATGGAGGTCTTGGAATGCATTTCATTAAAACCGGGAGTGATTTTTTTTTTTGAGTATCCATAACTGGAGGCTTTTTGCAACTCATTCCATGTGTGGTTCTGGGTGTTCCATCCCTGGAAGTGTCCAAAGCCAGGTTGGATGAGGCTTGGAGCAACTTGGATAGATGTCCCTGCCCATGGCAGGAGCTTTAAGTTTCCTTTCAATCCAAACCATTCTGGAATTCTATAAAATAAAGGAGTGATTCCAGAAAGGCTGAGCTGTTGCTGTCCCAGATGGTCCTGTCCATTCTCACCCTGTTTTTCCTGGAGTCCTCCAAGTGTTTCTGGCAATATTCCATAGACCTTTCCCATGGCCTAATGCCCAGGAGCTTTTCCTACTGCTCAGAACCCTGTGGAGCAGGATCATGCTCCTATCCCAGAGAGGAGGATCCCTCTCCCACCCCAATAATTTGGGGTTATTTGGTGGCTCCAAGCAATGCTGATGTGCTCAGATGACCCCTCCTCACTCTGGCCCTTCCAGGCATGGTTTCAGCTCTGTTTTTCCAATGTTTTTCTGAAGTCTCCATCCCTGGAAGTGCTCAAAAAAAACCTCTGGAAATGGCACTTGAGGATATGGTTTAGTGGTGAACGTGGTGGTTGGACTTGATGATCCTAAAGGTCTTTTCCAACTTTCTATGATGTTGTAGGCAGAGGAAAACTTGTGTTTGTTTGGTAGCCCAAGGTCGTGACAGCATTTGGTGAAATTCAAAGTCAGACGTTTAACATTTTTCCATTGTGATGACCACTTCCTCTTTTTATTTAAAAAAGGGAGGTTGTGGTTTGTGACAAAACCAGAAATGACACCTTCCCGTGTGATTTCTGATTGCCTAATTTGCTTTTCATAAAAGCCTCTTTTTTCACTGTGGGCGGGAGGAGACCTCACCCAAAATCTACCAGGGATGAAGTTGACTGCTCAGACTGGAACTGGAGCTTAGGGCTGTTCTAGGTACATAATGGAGCTTTAATAAACAAAAAAAACCCAAAAAACAAAACCAACCAACCAAAAAAAAA
>VXBC01012963.1:311723-349520 GCA_013399945.1 Ploceus nigricollis
GGAAAAAAAGCGAGCAGCCGTGTGAGGGATGAGCCAGCTGGGTTGGAAGCAGCCCAGGCAAGGATCCTTCCAGGCTGTGGGTCCATCCTGCTGATTCCAACCGAGCAGGTCCTGGCCATTCTCCAGTGTCTGCTCGCTCCCACGCCGTCGGCAATCTGGGATGTGCCTTGCTTTGGATTCCAGGATAATTCTGGAGCACCCTGTGCTAGAACAGGGGTAATTTCCATCCGAATCCCAAAGCCCTGCAAGGTTTTAATCCAGAGCCTGGGCAGCTTGGAAGGGGATGTGACCCTCTGTCCCACTCTTGGGAATCCCCAAAATTGTCAGGATGGGCCTGGCAGCTTGAAGGGAACTTTATTTTCTCAGCATCCATGAAGTTTTGGGGAGTGAAGAGGGGATCAGATTGGGCGGGGCTGTGCCTTTTTGCCCAGTTCTGGGGGACTTTTACTGATTTTCCTATGCATTCCCTCTTTGCAGTGACTCCTTCNATAATTCCCACTGCAGCTCAAGGATATGGAAATCCCTCCTCCCATAATGCCAACCAACCCTGGTGGCAATTACTCCTCTCCAAGACATCTGAGATGTGCAGGAAGGAGAGGAGGGTGTGATTCCCAGCCACTAATTTTGGCCAGGAATTAGGGCCAGTCGGGACCACGGGAGTCATTAACACACGGATGAGGCTGCCCAGAAAATTACCCTGAGCTGTGTCGTGCAAGGCAACATCCACCCCTTGGATTAGGGAAGGTGTTTGGAGGATCCTAAACAAAAAAAGGGTTGTAAAAACCTTCTTCTCCTCACTCCAGACTGCTCTGAGCTTCTCTGACCCCATCCAAAGACTTGGACAGGGGTGAAGATGTTCCACAGGCTCATCCTGGTGTTATTGCAGGAATGTGGGGAGGGAATACCCAACCTGATACACATGGGGACAAAGGGGAGGGGGAGATACTGTCTTCAAAGGCATGGAAAAAGCTCCTTGGAGGAAGAATTCTCTGAGCATGGCACTGAAAGAGGCAGCACAGAGCAAACACAGAGCCCTTTCAGCAGCTGGAGCCGGCAGGATCACGTGGAATTGAGATGGAGCAACAATTCCAAATGGAATGATAAATGCCGGGCTGTGGATAATAATCAGTTTAAATACCTCAGGGACGTGTTGGATGGAGCTGTGACGTGGTTCCTTCAGGTCCAGGACAGTTGTCACCCTTCATCTCTGCTATCAGAGCCACCAACAGCCAAATCCCGTGGAGAAATTGATCCCTGTGCCAATCCACGTGTGTGGGCGAGGCTGAGGAGTGCTGGGAGGGAGGGGGGAATGGGATAGAGCCATCAAACCTTTAAAAAAGAGGGCGAGGAATTCCCAAGGCAAGGATCCATGAGAGAAGGGACATCAGATGGTGGCATGTGACCAGTGGCCACCCCACTGTCCCCCTGCCACGCCCACCATGAGATGAGTGTTGGGCCAGGCAGGAAAACCCCAAACCTCCTCTCTGAGGCACAGCAACCCCAGAGCTGTTTCCTAACTCTTTGTAGGGTTCAGGGAAGGAGGTGAGGTCCTCGTTTGGTTTTGGGATTCCGGAGTGACCGGCTGGGTCACAGAAACCAGGGAATATGGAGAGGGGAGAAGTGACCTGGCTGTCCCCAGCCAGGGATGGACAAACGCATCTCTGAGCTCGCGGCACTTTTCTGCTGGGAGTTTGGGTGAAAAAAGTGCAGGAAATTCAGGTTTGGGGGAAACTCTAGCTTTTTGAGGGAACCAGGAGTTTTCCAAACCAAAAGCTGGAAGCTGAAATCTCTGGAGCTGTTTGGGGTCAAGATGGAATGAAAGAAAAAAAACCAAGAATGTGTTTTTAAAAATTTTCATTCTCCTTTTTTTTAACTTTTGGTGTCATGGAACATGTTGGATTTCCAGCATTCCAAACTGAAATAACTTTTGGGGATTTGTGTCCTGGCCTTATCTAAATGCTGGATGCCTCAGTCTGTGTCTGCCCCACGAAATGCAGATTTTGGGATGACTCCCCCCTGCCAGGACAGCACCTGAGTGGCTCCATGGAGACCCCCAAATCTTTCCAGAGGCCCTGGGCAAGTGAACCCGAAGGATGAACCCTTTCCATGCCTAAATGAGTGGTTTTGAATCCCAGACTGAGTGAGGANTCCAACCGAGCAGGTCCTGGCCATTCTCCAGTGTCTGCTCGCTCCCACGCCGTCGGCAATCTGGGATGTGCCTTGCTTTGGATTCCAGGATAATTCTGGAGCACCCTGTGCTAGAACAGGGGTAATTTCCATCCGAATCCCAAAGCCCTGCAAGGTTTTAATCCAGAGCCTGGGCAGCTTGGAAGGGGATGTGACCCTCTGTCCCAGTCTTGGGAATCCCCAAAATTGTCGGGATGGGCCTGGCAGCATGAAAGGAACTTTATTTTCTCAGCATCCATGAAGTTTTGGGGAGTGAAGAGGGGATCAGATTGGGCGGGGCTGTGCCTTTTTGCCCAGTTCTGGGGGACTTTTACTGATTTTCCTATGCATTCCCTCTTTGCAGTGACTCCTTGTGCTGCTTCCTGCCCCTCTAAATTCCACTGGCTCCCTCCAGAAATGGTCACAGCCAAAACACGGGGCCACCACTTGGCCTAATAATTCCTAAAAATTCCACTTTTTCCCTCCTTTTCTCTGAGCTTTCACCCCTGTATTCAACCTGATTCCTTCAGCAAATCCAGGGAAGCGGAGCAGGGAGGAAGTTCTCCAAGTTTTTTTGGGAGAGGGTGGTCCAGGTGGGACTTCAAACCAAGCTTTCCCACCACTTCCCTGTGTCTGACCTCGGGAGAGTCACTCAGTGTCTGATTCATGTGATAAAAATGGAGATAACAACTCCAGGTGACTTTAGGACTCTGGATCTTGGTCCCGTGGGAATGTTGCATCCAGGGATGACATTAGAGCAGGATCAGGAGGGTCAGGTGCCCACCCACAGTGTCTGGGTCTCTCCCAGGCCCCTGCAGCTCCGTGCTGCTCCAACTGCTGGGAACACTCCTCCTTCCCAAAACCTGTCCTGGCAATGCTGGGGCTGCTCCCACGTCGCTCCCTCCTCCAGAAATGCTGTTCCTTGACTCACTGGAAAGGTTTTTTTTGGGAGCTCTTAGGAGCCAGGCCTGCAGAAAGACATCCCAGCCCTCCTCCCCATCACAAAGACGCAGAGGTGAAGATGAGGGTGTGGCCATTGCTCAGGGCCACAATCACTTGGCCACTGCCTGGTTTGGTGTCACCAGGGTGACAGGTCTCACATGGGTTGAGGTTGTCCAGCAGGACTGGTGGGTTAAAGGATCCCTTGTTCCACTTGGAGGGTCCTGATGATGTAAACAGAGGAGCTCTGAGACCAGGATTTGGTCTCTGGAATGTGTCATGGTGGAAACAGAGGAGCTCTGAGACCAGGATTTGGTCCCTGGAGTGAGGTGGGTTCCAGGAT
The DNA here is from genome assembly GCA_013399945.1 of Ploceus nigricollis. Classification (NCBI taxonomy): domain Eukaryota; kingdom Metazoa; phylum Chordata; class Aves; order Passeriformes; family Ploceidae; genus Ploceus; species Ploceus nigricollis. The sequence goes on from VXBC01012963.1 coordinate 315,172, forward strand.
GGGATGCAGAGCCCTGTGTCCTCAGAAAACCTTGGAAAGCTCCACTGATCTGCTTCCCCCTCCAGCAGCTGCCCACTCCCAGCACTGTCATAGGTCTGCCACAGCACACAGGACAGCAAGGAGGAGCTCAGGGATCAGCTCCACCCTGGAAAATTGGGAAACCAGCTTGTCTGCTCCTCAGCCAGCTCCCAGCCCTCCCCACAGCAGAAAAACCCCAGAGAATCCCCGAATGGTTTGGATTGAAAGGGCCCTTAAAACTCACCCCGTCCCACTCCCTGCCATGGGCCCCTTCCACTATCCCAGGCTGCTCCAGACCCCATCCAACCTGGCTTTGAACCCTTCTAGGGATGGGGAAGCCACAGCTTCTCTGGGAAATCCATTCCAGGGCCTCACCACCCTCATAGGGAAGAATTTCTTCCCAACATCTGATCTAAATCTCTCCACTTTTAGTTAAAAAATGTTTCTCTTTTCCCTATGCTTATAATTCAAAGCTTTTCCTGGACATGTGATCCTTGCTGCAGGGTTGGATTATCTGCAGACAGATGCTTTTCCCAAGGTTTGCTGCCTGCTCTGGGGCTGACAGGTTCAGAGGAAGCAGAGCTTGGTGGTTTTCTACATTTAACCACATTTCATTCCCCAAAATATCCCCAGCCCCCAAGGTTTGGTGGCAGAAACACAGAGCTTCCCCTGGATGCAGTCCTGCTTCCAAGGAAACCGGCAGGAGTGGTGTTCCACACCTCCCAGGCATTCCCAAAATGCTCTTTCTTCTTCTCTGCAGCAAGAGGCAGCTGGGTTGGAGGCTGTCCCATCAGTGTCCCCACAGATCGTGCCACCTCCCACCCCAAATCCTCCACCCTAAATTTGGCACTGCAGGAATGGGAAGAAGCAAACACCTGAAAGGTCCCGAGGTTAAATCCTACGGGGAGAGGCTCCATCCAGGCAGATAAACAGCACAGGGCAGGGGATGTCCCTCAGCTGTGAGGACACGTGTCATGGCATGCTTGTGGCACCCTTCCCTCCCCAAAACATCCAAATCCGTCTCCTGGGCATGGACTGGGAGGAGTTTCTTGGCACGGGAGTGTTGACAGTGGGAAAATGCCAAGTTTTTGACTGATTTGCTGGTGTAGAAGTTGATTCACAGCTCTTCTTCATTGTCAGAGTATTTTGTGAACCTGCCCAGGATCCCTAAGTGGCTGAGAAACACAAAGGAAGCAATTCCTGAGGATTCCTGAGGGTTTCTTGGTGCATCCTCCTCTTCTCTCATTTCCCCAGGGGAATGAGATGGACCAGACAGGGTGGGCAGGAGCCATCCCACCATCAGGACCAGGTGGCAGTGAGGACAAGAGGGGATGTCACGGCTGGATTTTGGCTCTGGAAGTGCCACCAGAGGCACTGCTTGGTGCTGTGGAGGAGAGGAGATTCCCAGGATGTCGCTGTGAAAGCCATTCCCAGGGAACAAGGGCAGGAGGCTTTTGGCCTCCAGGTGATCAGCCAATCCCAAATTTGTTTCTGTTGGCACTTCCTTCATCCCATCTCCCTTTCAGCTTGAAGGAAAGTGGATTTTCTTCCACGTGGGGAGGCAGGGAGCAAAACCTGGGCCTGATGCCAAGAAATGGCATTCCAGAATGTTGTTCCAGAAATGGAAGGATAAGTCTCTGGAAATTTTCATGGACCTCTATCTCCACTGGAGATCCTCTTTCCTTCCTCTTCCCCTGCTCCTTGAGCAGTAATTGGGCTGCAAAGCAAAGCTGGAGGGAGGCTGAGGAACCAAAACCACCACTCTCCCATGCCTGTGACTTTGGGAATGCCTCTCCCAGCTCAAACTCGACTTTAAGGCTCTGGAATTCTTTGCTGAAACATTTTAAAGTCCCCTCAAGACCTGGCTGCACTTTTCCTGACAGTTTAATAATTTGGGAATGAGTCAAACCTGGGACACAATCAGCACAGGGCGAGTTGTTCCTACCGTGCCCTTTCCTTGGCAAGCAGGTGGTGCCTGCAAAGCCAAGGTGGATTTTGAACCCTTCTGTTGTTCCCTGGATCATGTGGGTGGATTTTGATTCCCATGCCCCTCCCAGGCTGCCATCCATGAGGTTTCCAAGCCCTTGTTTGTCTGCTGGGCTTGGAGGGGATCCTCTGCCAGTCGATGGATTTGATTTTGGCACTTGAGCTGCCCTCACCAAACCCTAGGAATGGTGGGAAGAAGCCAAACCCAGCTGAAATGTGCAGGGATGCACCTGAGCTGGACTAATTCCTTTCCCTCCTTCTGTCCCACCCCGACAAAACCATTCCGTGCCTTCCCAAAATAATAATAATAATTAAAAAAACCCAAACCCAAACAACAACACAGCCTTGAATTTTTGGCCAACCCTCCTGGGAAAATGCCCATCATCTCTTCCAGTGAAGAACACGATTGAGTTCTCAGATAGGACTGTTTGTTTCTGTGCCCTGGTGGCCACACCCGTGGGGTTGGGATGGTTTCAGCCAGGATTTTTCCTGGCTCCGGAGCTCCTCCGCCAGCGTGGGCTCTCCCTGCGGACAGCCTTGCTGTCCCTGGCCGTGGCTGGGGAGGTTTCAGCAGGGCCATTACACAAGGTGTGACAAGTTTCTGGACGTAACAAGGACCAGCCCAAGCTCTCGTTCTCACCACCCAACCGGGCTTTTGATGCTGTGGCAGTGGGAGTGGGGCAGGAGAGAAACCGGAGCGTCCGGATCTTCCCACACGTGGGCTGAGTTCTTCCACTCTCGTTGAGTTTTTCTGCTCTCAGTTGGGATCTTCTTGTGGAAGAAACCCGACTCAGAGAAGTTAAAATAAGTTAAGAATAGTGATAGGGTGAGGGGGAATGGATTAAAAATGGAAAAGGGTGGATTTACATGGGATATTGGGAAGGAATTCTTCCCTGGGAGGGTGGTGAGGCCCTGGCACAGGTTACCCAGAGAAGCTGCGGCTGCCCCATCCCTGGAAGTGTCCAAGGCCAGATTGGAGGGGGCTTGGAGCAACCTGGGATAGTGGAAGGTGTCTCTGCCCATGGCAGGGAGCTGGATTTCAATGATCTTCAAGTTCCCTTCCAATCCAAACAATTCTGTGATCCCATGATGAGCAGACAGATTTTCTGAGGAGCTCATCCCACATTTTCCGCAGATAAAAATTAAATTGTTTATCTCATTTGATTCCCAGCTTTCACCCAACCTTGGAAATTCCAGCTCTTGGCTCCAGTGCAGAGGATCACTTCCACGCCTGGAACAGCCATCATGGAAGAGATGAGTCAAGAACCCAAAGCACATGAAAATGGGCAGACATGGAAAATGTTGGTTCTTGTGGAAGATGACACAAAATGCAGCAGACTGAAGCTGTCTTGGAGGCCCTGCAGACACCTGGGGAGGTGGCCCTCAAAATGCCACCACGGCCCTGTCACACCAGCCTGGCAGGTTTCAGTGACACCCTGAATCTTAAAGTTCAATTTAAAAACACACACAAAATAAACACAGAAACCCCACAGTGCTCACAGAGGTGTTGTGAAGAAAAACACAGCAGCTGCCACCTACCTGTCTTACTCAAACCCTGGCCAAAATATTCAGTGGCAAAGCTTTTCGTTGTCTTTTTGTAAATATTTGTCCTGGCATGGCTGAGATTCCTGTTACAGGCCAAGGTGTACAAAGAGGCATCAGAGCTTGTCAGGGCCTGTGGGATCATGTGGTGCAGGGGACAATCCCATTTTAGCTCCTGCATGTTGACTCCTCGTGTTATGAAACAGGATCAGGAGGGTTGGACTTGGACAAGGAGAAATTCCCACTTTCAGTGCAAATACAATGGCAGAAGTGGGATTTATCAGGGAGAGGGGTTATTTCTTCCCAAATACGGTTGCAGCCAGTGGTCCCCTCCTTGAGGGGGACTGGAATTAATTATTTTTGGGAAATTCCAAGAGGATGCTGCGATTTTTTCCCCCTCTCTTTTCTTCTTTTGCTCCTATTCCCCACCACCCTCTTCATTGCCCTTTTCCCCTCAGACCCCTCAGATCTCCAAAATTCCCATTCCTGGCTGTGGAGATGCCACCACCGAACTACAAACCTGGCTCCAAGGAGGATGATTCACATCCATAACTCCCTTTTCCTCCACAAACAGGGTGGTTACATCCAAGTGGCTTCCAAGCAGCAGCCCCATGCCAGGGGACCGTCCAGGTTGGGGTGTGCCCAAGCCATGTTGGTGGCCCGGTGGCTTGGGTGGCGCTGGGGCCGGGCTGGTGCCCTGCTTGATGACAGAATCTGGATCTGGCCTTTCCATCAGGATTTTTCTGGGGGTGTGAATCATGGAGGTTGACTCCGAGGATGATGGTGCTGTTTGATGTCGCTCCAAGCTGATGGGGCTGAAATATCCCTTAGGATCTTGGAGGCTGAGGGAATGTGACGAAATGGATTCGGTTCCCTGTTGGCTGCAGACCCAAAGTGTTGGAACCCTGGCTCCTGCTGAGAATTTTAGACTTACTGTGCTGACAGGCACTGACCCATGAGAGAACGCTGCATTTGACCTGAGGCCGTGGAGGAGGCTTCCAAAATTGAATGATAGAACTGGGATTATGGGTGTGGAGTGTCAATAGGAGTGTGTAATATCACAGGGTGGAAAACTTAGAGTTTAAGGTTTTAGAATATAGTAATATACATAAAAAAGGTGGAGTGTTTAGGGTGGAGGCTGGTCCTTCTTCTTGCTTTATATATATTACTATATTCTAAAACCTTAAACTCTTAAGTTTAAGGTTTTAGGCAGAAAGTCTAAAATTCTCAGCAATCAGGGTTCCAACACCAAAGGACTCAAGTTCCTCAACTCTTGAGATCAACAAGGAGGCTCCTGGTGCAGATCACAGCTGCTGAGTTGGATGTCACAGAATCATGGAATGGTTTGGTTTGGAAGGGATCTTAAAGACCACCTCATTCCAACCCCAGCTGTGGGCAGGAATGTTTCCTCATGGTGCTCCAAGCTCCCTCCAACCTGGCCTTGAAGCAAGCTTTGATCACCTGGTATTTCATCCACACATGGTGGATTTGGGCTACTTCTGTCCATCCCAGCTGTAAGTTTGGTCGCCTCTGTCGTCTGCTGTCAATCATCTAAAACTACTCCTCATAATTCTTACTTCAATACATCTTTCATAGTTCTGTTTCTCTAAAATATCTAGTCTTATTTACAAAACCATCTTTTAAAACTTTTTTCTAACTCCATTTCTCTCTCAACAATATCAATCTTATTCTATAACACTTCTAAATCAACATTTGTTATTTTAAAGTCTACATACAAATACATACTGTATAAGCCTTCTGTTAAACCCTAAAAATTCTCTACCAATCTATTTCCCACGATCTGCCATGGGAATGACCTGAGGAGCTGTGTCCTGTTGTTTGGAGCCTGGCAGATGTGCTTTGGGAAAGGGAGGAATAGAGCAGGCTGCCTGCAACAGGCCTGAGTGGAAAAGGCAAAACGTCACACTCGGCTTTTCCTTTTTTCCCATGTGTTTCTGAGCCCCACAGTCTCCCACTGCTGCTTCTTCACCAAACCCTGTTGCCACTGCAGGTCCAGATGAAGCAACCCAGCCTCCCCTGACCCTCCAAGGAAGGAGGAGAGGACACAACCAGACCAGCCTGGTGTTGTCTGGAGTCAGGCTGGACCTCTTGCACCATCTGCGTGACTCAGGGACACGGGGAGCACCATCCATGTCCTCCACCCTCCCACTTATCCATGGCCCTCTCCTTCCCTCTTGGCTGCACTTCACAAGCCTGAGCTGAAACAGAGATTCCTCCCTGCACCACTGAGGGGAGTTGAGATTGGAGCCACCCTCCAGAGAGAAAAAAACAGGGAAATGTTGACATTGAAATACCCCTGGACCTGGCTCCATCCCATCCCTCCATCCTGGGTTGAAACCACACTTTGTCTGGCTCCAGTTACACAAAAAGGCCTGGCCTTGCACAAGGCATTCCCAAAGTCTGGCACAAACACCCTCTGTGGCTGCCAAGCCCCAAGTGGGTGAAGGTTTCTTTTTCCTGAAACTTCCAGGCCCTGTTAACTGTTTCATTCCCCTTGTGACACCCACTGGGTGACACCCAGCAGGTGACACCCACCTGGCCCAGTTTCTGCTGCGAGGCTCACCCTGCTGCCCTCCCCTCCACCCTGCTTTTTTCATGTCCCTGGGAAATGGTTTTAACACCTCCCTGCCGTGTTCTCCTGGCACCATCTGCACTCCCACTCCCTCAGTTATCTTCGCCCTGGATTTTCTTCCAGCTCTCTTCAGCCCCTGCTTGGAAAAAACTGGATTTTGCTTCCAAAGGCACCGTTCCCTCCAGTGCTGTGGTGCTGGTTGGAGCCCAGAGCCCTTGCAGTGGCCCTGGCCGTGACTGCAATGCCAACAGGTCCCAAGAATAGCAGGGATTTGGGACCTGGCCAGAGCCTGGGATGCCTCCCAAAGCCTTGGCAGCCTCCCCCAGGGACAGGGGGATAGGGGTCAGGAGATGTCCTGGATGCTTTCCCCATCCAGGTCGCACAGGAGCCCCCAGTGGTTGGTTAAACTGGGATTTGGGGAATCCTGCAGCTTCCCAGCCCCTTGAAGGGCTGTTTTTAGCATCTGAACAGGGTCTGCACATAAGAAAATGTACATTTTCCACACAGGAGGGACTTCCCTCCCATCCCATCTTATTCCTTTCCCTCACTCTGCCTGTCCTTAATTATTCCCCCCCAAGCTTTGTGTGTTTGCCTTGAATTATTTTGCTTTGCACCAATATTTCTCCACTCCCTCCTTCTCTCTTTCCACTTCTGTCTGAAATATTAATCTTGTTTATTATTATTATTAGTATTAACCTCTCCTCTCTCCAATCTATTTAAAAGCTTTCTCACATTCTCACTTCCCACAGCCCATTTCTCACTTGACAGTTTTTCTATTCAGCTGCACTTTGTTTTAACAGCCTCATTTATTTACTGCTCATTTATTTGTTTTAATTCCAAAGCTTTTCTTCTTTCTTGTTGTGGGCTGTGTTCAAGCCTTGTTCCCTCTTCCCGCTGAGAAGCTGCATTTTTCTGCTCGATTGGCTCCGAGATGAGCTGGATTTGGGGTGATAATTCATTTTCATTTTGGGATTTTTGATGGGATGAAAGGGAAGGAAGTCTCATTTTCCATTTTTCCAGCTGACTGAGACAACCCTGGTGTTATACGTTAAACAAACATGTGGATTAATACCTGTTTTTTTTCCCTCCCTGCTCCAGCAGATCCTGTTTCCTGCCTGATGTTTTTCATGCCTGTATTTATAAAGAATTTTGCTCAGAGAGAATGTTTTTTTTTTCCCCAGATTATTTCTGAAATATTGTTGCTGCATTATCTGTCACGTGGGCCTTTCACATCCTCGCTAAAAGATGAAATAGTTCAAGATTCCTGCTCAAGGTCAGACCAGAGAACAGAATGGAAAACTTGGAAAACTGGGGGCTCAACCCCTCCACCCTCTGGACACTGAGACAGAATCACTGAGGGTTGAAGCTGCTGCAGAAAAAAAGGAGGAATTGGGCAAATGAAAAATGATTAAAAGCAAAAAACTCCTAACAGGGGTTGGGAATGGGTCCAGCTTCCCAGGATTTTGCCTGAGCAGGGCAGGAGTTGGCCTCGCTGGTCCTTTTAGGTCCCTCCCAACTCAAAGTATCCCGTGATTCTGTGATTAATTTGGGGAAAACAAAGAGCACCTGGATGTCCTTTCCTCTGTTTCCACACCATTTGTGACCTTACAAACCTTGACCCTGAGCTCCCCTTGGTCATTTCTCTCTCCAAAGGGTCCTGCCAAGACTTTTTGACCAGGATTTTTTTCATTTCTCAGTCATTTTCACTCCCATTTGTAGATTTTTAACTCCTGCAGGTGCCTCCATGCACTTTGTGCCTCTCCTGCACCGAGTCATTTGGCTCTTCTGCACCCTGAGTCAAGAGGTGGTGTGGGAGCAGAAGGAGGGAGCCCAGAAAGACTGGAAAGGTCATGAGGGACTGGAAAAACCTGACAGGGTCCGGAGTTGGTCTCCAGGGAGCAACAAACATTGTCACCTGGAAACCCTGGATGGTTCTGGAGGACAGAAGAACAAAACAAATGCATCAAACCCCCATCCCTGCCTGGACTCTGAGTGACATCTCCAGGCAGAAACAGTGGGATCAGGGGTGGAACAAGAGGATCTTTAAGGTCCCTTTCAGCTCAAACCTTTCTATGATTCCATGATTGAAGGAATGCTGCTGCTTCCTGCTTAAAGCATTTTGTACAAAGGAGATAATTCTGAATGGCTCTGCACAATCCAAAAATCTTTCCTTGCCTCCTCTCCCACTTCCCAGAGATATTAAGCTCCCATTCCATGGCAGTGAGAAAGGATGGAGGGTGCCAGCAAGCAAGGTGTCACCCCAGCCATGCCTTGACTCACTCCAGGTTTTGTGGCTCAGCCCAAAATGGGACTCCCGTGTTTGGATCAGCTCAATTACTCCCCAAAGTAGCAATGCAGACAGGAGCAGGCCTTGGAAAAAAAGATTTGATGAGGAGGAGAGATAAAAACATTGCTATCTGCAGCCTCATAATAGTCCCTACGCACAAACACACCCAGCACTGATCACATCTTGGGTGCTGCCACTGCCAAAACCTCAAATTACTGCAATCAAAGGAAGCCAGGGACGAGGCAGGGCTGGTATAAAACCTTCCTGCATGGGGTGCATCTTCCCACACTGCTCCAGCTCCGAGGGCACGAGGACCAACCATGAAGGCTTTTCTGGTGGCCCTGCTGGCTGCAGTCCTGTGTGCCCAGCAAGGTAAGGAGGCTGGGAGAGTCAGAGGAGAGGAAAAACAAGGAGATAAATGAGGGACAAGAGGGTTTTGACAGCTTTTGTTGCAGCTGCTGAGGTCTTGGCGGGGTATTTTTGGTGTCAGCCATGGTGAGAAATATTTTGTGTGGTTGAGTCCTCGCTCCTGGGTGGGTTCTCTGTGACCCAGAGGAGATGAATTCTGGTTTCTCACACCCTCAGATATCCAGCTCTAACCACCCACAGCTGAAGACACGACCTGAAAAATGCTGACAGGAATCAAGCAGGGCTCAGAGTTTTTGCCTTTGGTTTGATTTTTGCTCCTGAATGAAACTCGAGGAGCTGCTGCGGACTAAAGCGTGGCTGGTCTTGGCACCACATCTCCTGCCAGCATTTCACTTTGTTCCCCACAACTCCAATTAGGTAATGAGGCTGCTGGCAGGTATTTGAAAGCCTCAGAGCTCTTTGCTCCTAAATTGGAAGAGCTGTTAAGTGCCTGGGAGTGTGTTTGGAATGGGATGCACAACGCTCTGCTCTTGTCCTCTTTAAAAAAGGAGGCGCAGCCGTACCTGGATAATTGTGGGGGAATATCCAGTTGGGAAATCTTGGCTCTGGGCACGGATTTGCCAGCCCGAGGAGCACAGTTTGCACCGTTAAGGTTGTTTCTGGCTGCATCTGCAAAACTCCAGCTAATGGAGGGTGGAGGGCAGACGCAGGAAAGGCTTTAGAGCAGCTCTAATGGCTCGAGCTGTTATTGTTTCCTGGCTGGAAGGGATTTTTCCTTGGATCACTTAGGGAGCATCAGCGCTTTCAGGCTCGTGCTGAGGACTCGGCTCCATCTGCGGCAGGAAGTGGTTCGGGAAATTTGGCAGAAAAGCAGATCAGGGAGAGCTCCAGGGTCTGTAAAGTGCAATAATCCTCGCCAGGTCTGGGTTTTGCTTTGCCTGCAGAGGGACAGGAGCCCCCGGCTCGGGCTGGGGAGCCTCCAGAGGAGAAGTGGGAGGCTGAAAATTCCCAAGTGATGGAGAAATAGTGAGAGATGAAGAGGAGAACTTAAATCCAGTTTGCAACAAGGCTGATTTTACCTCCTGCTACAGAGACCCTCTGAGCTTGCAACACCTGGCACTGGAAAAGAGCAGAGAAATCAGCAAATGATAAAATAATTTGGATTGGAAAGGACCTTAAAGATCATCCAGTTCCACCCCCTGCCATGGGCAGGGACACCTTCCACTGTCCCAGGTTGTTCCAAACCCTGTCCAACTTTCCTTGAAGCATCTGGGAAGGTTTCAGAGCAAGCCAGTCCTGTGCTGAGACACTCAGAGCTCCCCAGATCACAGAGGGGAGGCCTTTTTTCCTCCTCTTTTGGGATCGTTAGAGACTAAAAGGGCTTTCAGTTCTCTTTTAAAAAAACTGCTTCTGAAATCGTTTAACCAAATGTCATGGGCAGACTCAACCTCAGACGAGAGTTTGAATTCAGAACAAACTTTGAAGGGTCACTGGGAGGGGTTTCCTTCCTAAAAACAAGTCCAAGTTTGATTGGAAGGGGTGCTCTGTGAAAAAAAAAAAAAAATGGACTTCCTGGGCTGAGAAAGTCAGGAAAAACAAGCAGGGAAATCTCAGCCTCATGGAGACCCCTCACTGGTTTGTAATTTTTGTTCACCTTCAACCAAGAGCTCTTCACCACTGGTGACAATGGAGCAGGATCTCCTGGGAGCAGCCCAGCTGGCTCTGTCACCCCTGCCCCAAAATGAGGAGCATTTCTTGGAATTTTAGGCAGGAGGGAAACGATTTCCACCAATTGTGAATCCACCTCTGGGGAATGAGAAGGCACATCTGTGTTCTCAAGGCCAGCCTGGAAGTTTGCCTCAATTTACTTCAGTTGTGCCCAATAATATCCCACTTTTTTTTTTTTGGCTCTGGGATAGACCCGGCTCGGCAGTGAGGAATAAACATCATGGAGAACACCCTGTTACCAGGTGCTGATAAGAATAATCCATCCATTGTCCAGGGCAGCCCCTCCCAGGGAACGCCCTTTATTGTGGTGCCTCAATTTGGCTCCCAGGGGTGTCACTAGGCATTAATGAATTCATGTCTGGGCAGGGTTTTGCAGATGTTGGGTGAAAATATTTAAAACTGACCTCTAGAATTGGGCTGGTTCCTCCTCTCCTTGCCAGGACTTTGCTTTTAAAGGTTGGTTTTCAACAAGACCAATGTGGATCCTGGGAGGAAGAAAAAAATCACTTGAAAATGCTGCTCAGGCTGAAAAATGTAAATTTAACCCCTTAAAATCTCCAGTCCAGAAAGAAAACTTGATTTGCTCTCTACATTTGTTTTCTCAGCTCCATTAATCAAACCCAAACTTATTTCACTTGCTGGGAAAAGTTGTTTACTTCAGACTTTTCCCCTTATATTTTCTAAAGCTTTTGGCACTTTTTTTTCCCCAGGAGGGAATTGCTGGGAATCACTAATCTGTCTCGTGGGTGTTTTTTCCCAGCTTCCTCCCTGTTCTGCTACACCTGTGAAAATGAACATTCCAACTGGAACTGCCTGAAAACCTACAAGTGTGAGGACAATGAGAAATACTGCACGACCACGTACAGCACTGCCGGAATTGGTGAGTCCCAGAAAATGGGATTTTTTTTTTCTTCTAGAGATGTTGGTGGGCAACTTTTTTAAGGGGAATTGATGGAAATTGGTAGTTTTGTTGGAAAGAAGTGACGATTTTGAGATTGAAGTGTCCCAATGTGATAAGTGTGAATCATTCAGTGGTGCTTTGAGGTAGAAGGGACCTTCAGGATCATCTCGTTCCAGGGACACCTCCCACTAGACCAGGTTGCTCCAGCCTGGCCTGTGACACTTCCAGGGATGGGGCAGCCACAGTTCCTCTGGAAAACCTGTGCCAGGGCCTCACCACTCTGTGGAAGGGCTGGCTGGAACACCCAAATTTCAGGAGCAGTCTCTGTTGTTTGATCTGAGAAGTTTTGGGATGGAGAATAGAAAAGGGTTGGGTGCCAATAACATGTTTTTAAAAGCTGGGAATGCATTGGAATTGCTGTCCTACAGGAACCACAGAATCATTTAGGTTGGGAAAGACCTCCAAGGTCTCGAGGCCAACCTTTGACTGGCCACCACCTGGGCAACCAGCTCAGAGATTTAGGCTGGTGTGGGTTTCAATCAAGGACTTCCCAGTGTCCCACATTTGATCCAGGACTTGTGGATTAACACCCAGCCCTGTCAACCCCCCTGAGAGCTTTTACTGATGTGTGGAAAATTAAGGAAATTTCAAATCCCTCTCCTCTGCTCAGCTCTTACAACAGAATCCTAAATCCCAGCTCTCCTTTCTCCTCCCCCCAGGCAAGGACGCGGGACACCGCATCACCAAGAAATGCTCTGCGGACTGTCCCGAGACCAACGTGAATTTCGGGGTGGCCGCTTATTCCACCAAGTGCTGCAGCACCTCCCTGTGCAACTTCAGCGGCGCCAACAGCATCCGGATCAACTACGCCGTGGTCCTCCTGGGAATCGCGGGAAGTTTGATCTGTGTCCTCAGGGTGGGATTGTGATCAGGGCTGGCAGAAGACCCGAGAAGCCACAAGGTATTCCCCAAGTGAGAAACCTCAGCCAAGTGTTTCCAGCAGCGACCCTGTTGTATTCCAAGACGTTGCTTCAGATCCCAACATGACACCTATTTTTCCCCCCATGTTGTTTTATACTAATTTTTCCCCTGGAAAAGCTCTTTTGATAGCACGTGTGTGATAGGTGTCAGACAAAATAAAGATTTGTGTGATTCTAGAGTGTGTTTGTTGTATCCACACCAGGACCAGCCTGAGAAATCAGCTTCACTTTGAATTCCTCTTTTTAGCACTTGGGAGCCTTCTCCAGGCTGCCTTTCCTAACTTTTTTCCATCCAGCAGCTCCAGACACTCCACAGAGCTGGATGGTCTCCCAGATCCCTCTGAGATAAGGAAAGGTCAGAGCTGTTTGTGTTGTTCCCATTGCAAACAACAGCCGGAATTGTTTTGTAGATGCTGAGACAGGACCAGGAATTTGGTCCTGCAGGAATTTGCACTGGGAAGTTCTCCTGGGATCTCTGCAAGGTGGGTTGCTCCAGCTTTTAAAACAGGTAAGGTCCCACCTCAAGATGCTAGAAATGCCCAAGGTAAGGAAAATGCTGCTGGAATCTGTTCTCATGGAAAGGAGACCCCTGTGCCTGCTTGGAGAAGCTGCTGAGTGATTGCTCCTGATTTTCCTGTGGGAAACGCACAGGAGGAGCCTGGAAGAGGTGATGGTGTCTGAGCTGATTGGGGAGGTCTCTGCTCTGTCCCTTTCCAGGGTTTCTGCTGCATTTCCAGGCTTGGGGATGGTGGGGATGGGATGGAGATCCCCTTCAGCTCTTGGAGGAGCAAAACTAAAAATAGCAGCTAAAATAGGCAAATAAAATAATCTTGGAGCTGGAGAGTATGGAAAAGTGCAGCACTGAATTTTGGGAGGGTCTTTATAGCGGCACCTAGGAAAAAGGGCTCCAGCCCTGTTTTATTTGAGGGGAATCTGGTGCTGGATTTGAGGGGAATCTTGCTCCAGATTTGAGAGGAATCCTGTACTGGATTTGAGAGGAATCCTGCACTGTAATTGTGGAGAATCTTGTGCTGGATTTGAGGAGAATCTTGGTCCAGATTTGAGAGGAATCCTGCACTGGATTTGAGGGGACTTTTGTGCTGGATTTGAGTGGAATCTTGTGCTGGATTTGAGTGGAATCTTGTGCTGGATTTGAGTGAGAGGAATCCTGCACTGGATTTGAGTGGAATCTTGTGCTGGATTTGAGTGAGAGGAATCCTGCACTGGATTTGAGAGGAATCTTGTGCTGGATTTGAGTGAGAGGAATCCTGCCCTGTATTTGAGGGGAATCTTGTGCTGGGTTTCAGTGGAATCCTGTGTTGGATTTGAGGGCAATCCTGTGCTGGATTTGAAGGGAATCCTACTCCACCAGCACTGCAAATTCCATGTGTTTCCGTGCAACGGGGAGAAACTGCAGCGCTGGGTGAAGGTAAAAATGGGATTAGGTTTAGTCATCCTATAAAGATTTAATTTCTGGTCAGGAAGGGTGTTCTGGAATTTATTTCAGTGGGATAACTGAAGTGGAATTGTTGTAGAATTTCTGAGGGGACCATTTCCCCAGAAACCTGGGGCTTTGCATTTTTTTTAATCACTTTTCCCATCACTTTATGTTAATCACAATCTGTGATTTCTGAGATGCTTCTCAAAGCTTTCGCCCAACTTGAAGTTCCACATTTAGTAACAACATCTGAATTTCACAGCTACTTTTGCACTTCAGCGCTTGTTTGATGAAAATTACATTTTCCCCCCAAAATAAACAATTGTTTGCCCTTCTCATGTGACGATTTCAACCAGGTTTAGAACAAGATAAGCAAAACATTCTCCTCCTTTCCTTCTCCACTCCATTGTGTCAAGGGAAATAAATTCTTCCACCTCACCTTCCACTTTCACCTCCAGTTAAATCCCCTGTTGCTCTTTACAAAATCATCCTGAATTTCATGAATTCCAAACTCTTGTAAACTGGGATTTTAACTTCTCCTTTGCCTCAGTTCTTCTCGTGTCGTTTGTGTCCTTCCTGCCCTCATGGGCTCCTTTCATTCTGTCACCTGGCCCTTGCAGGGACAAAATATCAGAGGGCCATATGGACCAGCTGGAAGATTTCAGGAACATCTCATGGAAAATCTGTCAGGAATCCTGCAATAAAGCCTCGAAGAAATCCATTCTGTCCTTCTCCAAATCTCAGCAGCTTGCAGGAGACAGGGGATATTTTAGGGTTTGGCATGGATGAGATTTTGAGGGAAGGGGAAAAAAAAAAAGCAGTGCCTGAGCTGCTATTTCTGAACCTGTCAGGGGGTGCTGCTGGAGATAAATCCCAATGTGGGCTGGCTCTGGAGTGGAACAGCATCTCCTTGGGATTGGAGCCCTCCGGATAGGCCCCAATAACCATGGATTTACCACTAAAAACTCATTAAATCTATTCTGGCTTGGGGAAAATAAAATATTTTGCAATATTTTGCACTGGCATGGAGGGAGCTTTGTTTTCCTCCTGCTGGGTGCCTTGAGGAGGCCGACGGTGCCAAACCTTGCCCTTCCTCGGAGCTTTTCTGGCCAATTGCCACCTCTGCTCCAAATTAGCTTCGCGCTCTGCCTATTGGGAAAGCCAAAATTCCCTTACTCATGCAGGGTTCCAGAGTGACAATGTTTATAAGTCCAGCTTGGAGGTGTTGGAAAAACTGACATCACTTCAGGAACCCGGCGTGTTTTCCTGGTCAGAGGAGGGCTGGACACGTCGGAAGCCCAAAATATTCCATGGGAGATGGGAACCTGAGCGAGTTGGAGAGGAGGAAAAAGGGGATAAAGCAGATGGAGAGCAGCAAGGGCGCTGGCAGAGGATTTGGGGCAGCTCCTGCAGCTCCGAGGGTCACGTGAGAGGATCCAGCTCAACTTTTCCTGGGATTGTGCCTCTGTTCTGGGACTCGATGGCAGAAAGGCAACAGTGGGAGGGAAAAACAACAACAATCCCCAAGAAGGTGGGAAAGGTTCTGATTTTATTTATGGAGATTGGATGAAACATGATTTAAAGGGGAAAAAAAAAAAAAAAAAAAGGAGGAATAAAGAGCACAATCTGGGAATCCAATGGAATAATCGTGTTTGGCATTTCATAAATTTTCTTTTTCTGAAGATTTAATGAGTTGAGATCATTGACCAGCCAACCTCTCCTTCTCCATGCTTTAATTGGTTTGTGTTTTTCTCCCTGACATTTTTTTTTTAATGAATTTGTGAAAAAATTCCCAGCTTGTTCCATGCCATGGGAGTGGGTGTTATTTCTATTTATTAACTTAAATGGCCATTTTCCTTTGCTCTGTGGAATTTATTTTTTAATAAGATAGCATTTTCTCCTCATAAAAAATATCCCAGAAATATTTCTGATTTTGAACTTAAAAAGGAGACAGAAAATGATGCCTGGTCCCCCATGAAAAACAGTGGAAGGATTCTGCTCTTCTGATCTCACTGTCTTGACAATCCTGGGAGACATTTGGGAGAAGTTTCCATCCCAAATTCAATTTAAAATTTAAATTCCCTCCATTTCCATATGTGCAAGGACACGATCCTGGAGGATGCAGCCTGCTCTGAGACCTGGAAAAGAAATTCTATTCTTTTGCAGGGGAAATTGCTTTGTTTTTATGTTTTGCTTTTTCTCCCACTTCTCCAGAATTAGAAACAGTTGCAGAGTTCACGTCAGCTGGAGCAGCTGCGTTGTGAAACAACCAGAAAAAGGAGAAGCTGTGGGGAAAAACACACCCCTCCCTCCTGATTTCCAAAAAAACGCCCTTCTCCATACAAGCCCGGACACGCTGCTCCCAATTATCCATCATCTGACACAGCAGCCTCTGGTTATTATCTCTGGATCAAAGCAAGCACTGCAGAGGTATAAAACCTGCCCTGCCTGAGTCCTGCTTATTTTGGAGGCTCCCAGACCTCTGAAGGATGAAGCTTTTCCTCCTGGTCGTGCTCGGCGTCGCCCTGTGCACGGAAAGTGGTGAGTCCCGAAAGGATTGGGGAGCCATCCCAAAACTGGGGCATGGCTTTGGTATTCCAGGATTTTGCAGTGTGGATGGTGGAGCTGAAGGGTCAGGAAGGAGTTATTCCAGGAGAAGGGGACAGGGGGTTTAACCCCACCTGAAGTGGGGTGGGGTGATGAGGAGTGGGGGGTGAGATTCCCAGCTCAGATGGTTCCTGCAGACCCAGCCCAGCCCCTGGGAAGGCTCAGTGGCAGCTGAGAGCCCTTGGGGCAGTTCCATGGGAATAGGGATATCCCTGAGGGATATCCAGGGCAATATGTGCAGTAAATTTCTGCATTTGACACTAAATCCTGATTTCTATATTTTTTTTTAATTGGTTGCACCTCAAACCATCATTTCCTAAATTGACAGAGGTGGCTGAGCCACAAGAAGGTGAAATTCTGGCTCCCAGCTCTTCCTTGTTGCTTCCAGATACAACTTTGCTGATCACAGAATTCCCTAAGGTTGGAAAAGACCTCTAAGATCGTGGAATCTGATCTATTAGGAAAAATTCCATCATGGAAAGGGTGGTCGAGCATCCAGGCTGCCCAGGGAAGCGGTGGGATCACATCCATGGGAGTGATCAGAAAATCCGTGGATGTGGTGCTCAGAGCCGGGGTTCAGTGCTGAACCTGGACTCGATGATCTTGGAGGTCTTTCCCAGCCTTAATGATTCCATGATTCCCAGCTGATCCCAGGTTTGGGATGGAGACGCAGAGTCCCGTTCTCCTTCTGATAATTGTCTGGGGGATTTTTTGTGAGAACACTGGGAAGCTGCACCTCAATTTTCCTGCCTGGACTCTGCCAAGGACCACACCTTGTGCTCTGGGTCAGGCAGGGAACAGGAGGTGCAGCCTGGAATATCCCTCTGTTTTAGGGAAATGGTTGATTTCCTCGGCTCAGGGGGCTTTTGCCTCTTTGCAAACTGAATTTTTCCCTGTAGGATTTGCAAATTTGCAAATTCCTGGCCATTTTGGTTCTGGACTAACAGATCTTTTTGGCTCCCACTTAATTTGAGGAGGGAAATATCTCTACTGATGGATTTCACAGGCTTGAAACTTGGAATTGTGCACAAGCTGAGGATGTTAAGGCAAATAAAAGGATCTTTTCCTGCAGCTTTACTCCCATTTTTTTAAAAGATCAAGGAATGAGAGAGCAAATTCTGAAATTTTCTGAAACTGAAAATTTTCCCTGAAACTGAATTTTTCCCTGTAGGATTTGACCTGCAAATTCCTGGCCATTTTGGTTCTGGACTAACAGATCTTTTTGGCTCCCACTTAATTTGAGGAGGGAAATATCTCTACTGATGGATTTCACAGGCTTGAAACTTGGAATTGTGCTCAAGCTGAGGATGTTAAGGCAAATAAAAGGATCTTTTCCTGCAGCTTTACTCCCATTTTTTTAAAAGATCAAGGAATGAGAGAGCAAATTCTGAAATTTTCTGAAACTGAAAATTTTCCCTGAAACTGAATTTTTCCCTGTAGGATTTGACCTGCAAATTCCTGGCCATTTTGGTTCTGGACTAACAGATCTTTTTGGCTCCCACTTAATTTGAGGAGGGAAATATCTCTACTGATGGATTTCACAGGCTTGAAACTTGGAATTGTGCACAAGCTGAGGATGTTAAGGCAAATAAAAGGATCTTTTCCTGCAGCTTTACTCCCATTTTTTTAAAAGATCAAGGAATGAGAGAGCAAATTCTGAAATTTTCTGAAACTGAAAATTTTCCCTGAAACTGAATTTTTCCCTGTAGGATTTGACCTGCAAATTCCTGGCCATTTTGGTTCTGGACTAACAGATCTTTTTGGCTCCCACTTAATTTGAGGAGGGAAATATCTCTACTGATGGATTTCACAGGCTTGAAACTTGGAATTGTGCACAAGCTGAGGATGTTAAGGCAAATAAAAGGATCTTTTCCTGCAGCTTTACTCCCATTTTTTAAAAGATCAAGGAATGACACAACAAATTCCTTGAGGAATGTTTCTCTTCAGTTAGAGCAGAGGTTTTGGTGAGTGTGGAGACATCCAAAGGCAGCCTGGATTAACTCAAGGTTTGCATCTGAAAGAAATAAAATTCCCTTCCCCTCTCAGCCCTTGTTGCAACATACACCACAAGAAATGAAATAAAATTAAAGTGTTTTTCTCTAGCTTGACCAAAATTGTCCTCCCTGACTTCAGGGTGTGCCAGTTTAGGAGCCAATCCCAGAGTTCTGGATTAATTGGTGAGTCAGAAATCTTTGGAGCACAGAGAGAGGTGGAAAAATTCATCCTTGGGTGGTACTTCCCCCTTCTCCTGCCAAGGAGGCTCCAGGGCAACTGGAGTCTGAAATTAGGAGCTTTGGGAGGTTGGGATGAAACAGGATTTGGGCATGTAACCAGCTCCACCATTTCCTGCACTGATTCAGGAAGTTTTTCTGGAAATGGGCTTGGATTAAAGATGCTGCATTTATTAAGGATTAAAGTGAGCTCTGTGTCTGGAAAATCCAGTTTGGGGACTGAGTGTTTCCATGAGGAAAGGGTGGTTCCCAGTAGGGTGGAGGTGAAATATCCCATATTGTATTCCATATGATCGAATTTTGCATGAGAAAAGAGAATTAAACCAAACACTTTGGACAGGGACTATCTAAAGGAGGGTCCCAGACTTGAAAAAAAAATTTGGCCTGAAAGGTCAGGACAATATTGAAGGCAAGAGCCAAGTAGGACAAATGGAGCTTCTGGAGATGGGAATGACCATGACTGAAATTGAAAAAGTCTGGATATGAAGTCAAAGAGAGCTGGGTGCCAAGTCTGAGGCTGTTGGAATGACCACGGGAATGGTGGGAAGTGGGATCTGAGTTGTCTGGTGGCCTCTGCTCAGTGCCAGTCAGTGAGGGACAACAGAGGAAGAGCAGGGAATGTGAGGGCTGTGGACCACAAGAGGAAAGGCCACGGGAAAGAAGGGGATGTTGGCTGGAGTGGGAGAAGAAGGCAGAGTTTCCATACAGGCAGAGGAAGAATAGAGAGCTAAAAGCAAAGCAGTCATGGACTGAGCTGGAGCCAGATCTGGGCTAGCAGGACACTCAAGAGCCAGATCTGGGCTATCAGGACACTTAAGGAGCTTGTTTGGGCCAGAAGGACTTGCCCAAGGTCAAACCAGGGCAGTGGCGAGGTTGGGACATCGCTGACAAAGGCACGAAGAAACCTGGGCAAGGGCGAGGAGTGAGGAAGATGAAGAGCAAGGAAGGCAAAAAGGACAAAGCTGCTGCAAGAATTAGCTGGGCATTAACTGCCAGTAGCCAGGGATATTCCTGAAATGAGGATGAGTTTAATCCCTGGAGGGTGACACTGCAGCCAGATAAGCAGATGAGGAGGAAATTCCCCTTATCATGCAAAGAATCCTTCCCCAAGGATCTCTTCGCTCTCAATGATGCTTCAGCCTCGTCGAGTGCCAGCTGTTCTCACTCACTGATTTCAGCAAAGCACTTTGCAGATGCAGAGTGTTCCAGATGTGCACGTTTTGTGGAGCGAGGAAGTTGTTCCCCATGGATGGCTGGAAAAAGGAATCTGCTGCAGCCAAGGCAGGGATTTGCTGAGCCTGGACTTCTACAGATCCAAAATTTTCCTCCTGGCACAGGAGAGCTCTGAAAATCAACCCAAATCACAGAAAGGTTTGGGTTGGAAGGGATCTTAGAAACTGTTGGAACTCAGGGAAAAGGGATGTTTCTCTGTCTGCCCTGGGGGGTCCTGACCCCCAGGGGAGCACTGACTTTGACCCTCATTCATGGAGAAAGTTTCCTAGACTTCAAGATAGACTAGATAGTCAAGATAGACTAAAATCCACAAAAGTGTGAAATAGATTATAGAGAGTAGTGTAGGTGTTCTTTGGTGAGAAATTTAGGTTTTAGGATTTTTAGTATGTTGTAGATGGGTACAAGATGGAGGGCATAGGGTGTTGTCTNTGGACACTTGCTGCCTTTGAATGTTTGTATTTTTTGTCTTCTTTTTTTAATTTTGGTTTTTGTTTTTTTTTTTTTTCCCTTTGCAGTTCACATGTCCACACCCCATTTAAGACACAGTTTAGATAGGGACAGAAATTCTAACTCAAATTTTTCCGGGGTTTTGCTGGATGACCTGAGTGAAAGAACCATTCTGATGCCCACATAGAACAGATCATAGAATCCTGGAATGGTTTGGGTTGGAAGGGACCTTGAAGATCATCCAGTTCCACCTCCCTGCCATGGGCAGGGACACCTTCCACTATCCCAGGTTGCTCCAAGCCTCATCCAGCCTGACCTTGAACACTTCCAGGGATGGGCCAGCCACAGATTCCCTGGTCCAGTGTCTCCATACAAGAACCAGTGGCCAGAAACTGAGGCTTGGAGGGACCAGGTTGGAAAGAAAACCCAAGAGCTTCACACTACAAGTGGTATAATGAGAGACTGGGCTGCTCTTCCCAAAACCACAGTGGTGATCCCAGATGTTTTAATGGATTCAAGGAAGAGTCAACCAAACATCCAGAGGGAATATCCCTGAGGGTTCCTAAATGAGCAAACCACAGCTTTGGCAGCAATTTGAGCTTAGTCTGGCTCCTGGAGAGTCCTTGGGAACAAGTTTAACCCATGCAGGAATTTTTTGCCTGTGGCCACTGGGTTTGACAGATCCTCCATCCATCCACCCCCAGTTCTGTGCTCCTAAGGATATTCCCAGAGGTGCCTGATGGATGTTTTTGTGCTTCTTTTGCAGCTTTCTCCCTGACCTGCTTCTCGTGCAAAGATGCAACTTCCAACATCCATTGTCTCAGCACCACCAAATGCTCGGATAACGAGAAGTATTGTCTGACAACCTATTCCACCACAGGAACTGGTGAGTGTGGAGCTTTCCCAGGGCCCTGAGGACAAGGTGGGGCTCAGGTGGGGCTCATCCTCCTCCCACCAGGCAGTACAATGGAGGAATTAATGAGGATTTTAGCATGTAGAGAACAAATCCTGGGAAGGATCTGGGAACTTGGCCTGGCTCTGATGCAACATATCGTAAAAATACTTCTGATTAAACTCAACTAAAATTAAATACTGCTGATTAAACACTGTCAGGACAGGGAGATGCTGGAATAAAAATAATTATTTTTATTATCCCTGCACAAACTCCTTGTCTCAACTCCAAGCTCAAGTTTATGCCCGTGAGGTGGTGGAAATGGAAAGTGCCGGGTGCTGTGGAAGGAGCAATCCCAAGGCACGGTGCCAATGCCTTGCAATCTCACACTGTACAAATAAGTCCCAAATGCTTGCCCTCAGCTGGCCCTGAAACCAGCAAAGGATTTGTAAGGCCTGGAGAGGGTGTCCATAGGTCACACATACACAAACAGTGATGGAATGTGATGAAACCCAAGGGGAAACCCAACGGCATCGAGGGCAGAATAACAAATTCCCCACGGGATTGCACAGCCAGGCTATGACCGAAACCTAAGGAAAAAAAAAAAAAAATTGAGAAGAAAACCTGAACTCTTCCTGCTGTTTTCTCTCCCTCCCACTCCAGGCAGTGACCGGAGCCAGCGAATCACCAAGAAATGTTCTGCATTTTGCCCAACAATTGACCTGAACATCGGCATAGCTGGAGTTGCCACCAGCTGCTGCGAGACCTCCTTGTGCAACATCAGTGGGGCCAGCAGCGTGAAAACCAGTTCCACCATCCTCACCCTGGGGGTCCTGGCCAGTCTCGCCTGCATCCTCAGGATGGGTTTTTGAGGGGTTTTTGGGGAAAATGAGCTGCTTGGCTTTGCATGGCATGGTTCAAGCTGCGGTCCATCAGGTGGGAATGCTGCCCTGTGCCTCCTACCTGGAAGGTCACCTCCCATCAGGAGGTATTTTTTGCTCTTTCCATGCTCTGATGACATAACAAAATGATGTTTGGGAGAGAAAGGGGTAAAATGGAGCCCTGCACGTGCAGAATGGCCCCATGTGGTCACCATCTCTCCTACTCCTGGCATTTATAACTCCATGCATTTTTTGCCTTTCATTTTATCCCCGCCATTCTCCTGTGCCAATTTTTTTCCCATTTTCCACCCCGTATCGTTTTGCTCCAAGAAAGCCTTTAATATTCCAGTTGTTAAACAGAAACTGGGTACAATAAAGTGTTATTTTATTCTATTGTGTGGCTGCATGGAATGGCACATTGGGCGTAGCTGCTGGATGTATCCATGTTATGGGATAAAAGCGGAGGCGTTCGCCTGCAAGTTGAATGGGAATAATGCTGAAATATATTAAAATTACTTTGCATTCACTTCAGGAAGCCTCTCCCCAGATTTTATTTTTTTCTGCACTGGCAGAAATGGCATTTTTGTGACTCCATTTCAGAATGAACTGAATTCTATTTAACTTCCTTTCAATTCCTCTCCTGGGTCAGCTGCCTGGAAGGAAATGGCTCTTGAGCTCTCCAGGAAACAGAGGGGACAAGGCAGGGAAGGGATCTGGAGCATTTTCTTTAAACTGGTTTAGGATCTCCCAGTGGAAATTCCTTTAGAAGCATTAGGATTATTTAGAAAAGGGAGAAAAGTATCTTGCACCATGCTTAAAGGAAAATCTAGGAAAAGACAGATGATTTCTGGAAAGAAACCTGGAATTTTTCAGACTCATCTGTGAAAAAATATTAACACCGCAAATAAACCTTTTATGTTTGCTCTTCAAGTTAAAATTGAAGGGACTCATTACCCTGCTCTGACCTTCCTTGTGGATAATCTTAGGAATGAGAGGTTTGCTCCCTCCGACCTTTCCAGGGAGGCTGAACTGCTTTCTCCTGGGAGGAAGGAGCTCTCCACAAGGATCATCCTGAGGAAGATCTCCCAGGGAAACCAGTTGGGCGCAGCTCACCCAGCTGGTTTTCTCTCCCTAGGCTCCTTGCACAGCTCCATTTGACAGGCATTTTCTGGGATTAGAGGAACAACAACCCTCGGGAACAGACACATCTTTGTTCTTTACAACAACTTTGCAGAGCAAACGTGGGCTTGTGGCTCCAGCTCATCCTGATCTGCTCTTAACCCTTCCCATTCACCTTCCTCCTATCCACATCCAACCCCAGCTCTGCATTCCCTGGTTGTTTTGTCCCCCAGATTTCCTCGTTGGCTTCTTCCTCCAGTCTTACTCTGGGTTTTTCCATCCAAACTCTATTTCCTTGCCTCAACACATTGTTCTCTCCTCGGTGTAAATGCAAGATTGGCCAAGGATACTTTGATTTTGGCCGTGAGTCTCCCCATTCTCCCCATGGATTTTATTGCCTTTCCCAGCTGAGCTGGCTCCATCCATCTGCCTGATTTATTCTCCTCATCCTGCGTCCCTTCCTGCCAAATTTAGGGATATTCAAGTGACACAGATCCAAAAACCCCAAACAAGCCAATTCTGTGACCTTGGCTGGCCATATTCTGCCCCACACCCTGCTCCTAACGTGGTAACAACTGAACTATTTGGAATAATCTTCATCCTGTGCTATCCACAAGTTTAGGATTCCTTAGGGACAATGGCTGGCACGGGGAAAGGCCAAAATGGGGCTGGAACAGCCTTAGGTCTTGTTCTGCTCAAACTGGGAGTCCAGACCTGCCCTTGGCAGCCAGGTTTAAAATTAAGGTCATGTCTTGAGCTGCCTGAACTTGGCAGGTGCCTCTGTTTTGGGATGGGAAGGATCCTCGTACGGCAAAGGGGATGGAACACCCCTGTGGGACACCCCTGGAGGGTTTTATAGCTGTTACATGGAGAAGTTATAAACAGCCCTGGGAATCCAGAAGTGCCATCCCTAAGGGAGCAGCTCCATCCTGGCTGGCTCCTTCTTGCCTAATTTCCCCCTGACCCCACAGTTTTTTGCCTAATGCCCAACAAAACGCATCCATGTGCTCCAAAGCTGACCCACACCCCAAAGCCCTTATCTGGAGGCAGGAGCAGCAACTTCCCTGAGGCACAGGAGGTCCTAAAAACATGAGAGCTCCTGTGGTGAACCCTCCCCTTGGAATGTTGTGTAAGAGGAGACTCTGCCAGCCTTCCCGAGAAATCCTGATTGACACCTCCCACGCAGGTGCTGCTCCCTAATTCCACATCTTTCCATCACCCCGGGTTTCTGGTGCCTCCCATGGCTGCACACTCCTCACATGGCACTGTTGAGCTGCCCCATGAGCAGAGACATCTGTGATGCCTGGAGGGCTTTTGGGAAGGAGATGGGAGTCTCATTCCAGTAGCTGGGATTGATCCTGGGAGGTAACTGCCTCTCTCTCTCCCTGTGGCTTATATAAAAGTCATTTTTCAGAGCTCTGAGTCACTGCACCAGGACCTGGATCAGCCAAGGAGGCCTTTCCCTGCCTAAACGAGGCATCTGCAGGAGGTGCTTTAACTTTGGCCCTTCTTTTCCCTCTCGGGGTTTTCCCACCATTGCTTTTGAAGGATTTGTGCTGCCTGCTGCTCTCCTTGAATAATTTCCCTGCCTTTTCCCCCACAACATGAAATTTCTCCCCCTTTTCCCTGTTTGTTTGCCCAGACCCAACACAGTGCCTCAATGCTAAAGCAAGAGACAGGATGGATGCAAGAGGTCAAGGCAACATTCTCAGTGGGTCTAAAAATCTTCTGGAAGCCATGGAAAGAGACAAAACCAACCCTTTTTCCAAAGCTGGCTGCTGCTTTTTGTCAAGGAGCCAACCCATGGCTCCAATTTGATCCGCTTTAATTTTCCTGTACGGATAATGATAAGATTACTCCAGAGAGGTGACTCATCTTCCTTAGGGTTTTTTTTCCCCAGTCTTCCTCAAGAACTCCTCATTTGGTGTCCCTGCTCCAGGCTGTGACCCCGGGCTGCAGGAGACACCCTCTCCATGCTGGATCCTTGCATGATGCCTCTGAGTGTTTTTGAGTTTTGTAATCTGCCCTGTTGGGAAATAAATCTCTTTTCCATGCTCTCCATGCACCAGGAAGAGGGAATGCTCCAGCATTCCAAGGTACCTCAGAACCACAGTACTAAGGAAGACATTCACATCCTGGAGACAGCTCCTAGAAAACTCAGAAAATCCCATTTCCCACCCAAATTTCTCTCCTTAGTACATATTTGTTGGATGTGTTGGGAATGTTTTAGCCTCACTGCTCCTTCAAAGTCAAAGTCAAAATCAAAATCAAAGTCAAAATCAAAGTCAAAGTCAAAGTCAAAGTCAAAGTCAAAGTCAAAGTCAAAGTCAAAATCAAAAGCAAAGTCTAAGTCTAAGTCAAAGTCTAGGTCAAAGTCTAAGTCTAAGTCGACTTGTGCTGATCCTATTCCCAGGAGATTCATGTGGGAATAAAATGGATTTTGGAAAAGTCAACAAAGCCAGGTTGGATGGGGTTTGGAGCAACCTAGGATAGTGGAAGGTGTCCCTGCCCATGGCATGAGGTGATTTTTAAGGTCCAAAGTGGGTTTTAAGGTTCCTTCTATGGAAATCAACAGGAGCTGGGATGTGGAAGGGGAAAGGAATAAACACAACAAGTCTGTGGGATAAATAAGACCAAAAAGAAGGGGGGAAAAAATGGTTCTTTCAGCCTCACTGCAAAATACTAGCAAGTAGCCACACCCACTAATGAGGGAGAAAAACCTGTTTATAAAACACTGGGGCAAAGGACCAAGTTGTCCTGTGTGAAGCACAAGGCTCAATTTGATCACCACCACATCCCTGTTGACCTCACCAACCTCCAAAACCCAGGCAATGTCTGTTTGGACACAGGGCTTGAACAACTCTGGAATTCACCACCTGATGATGTCATTCAGATCAGGAGGGCCTGAAAAAAGGTGTCAGAAAATCACATGGATCAGGAAATCATCCAGTGTTGGAATGATTAATGTTAGAAACAGACAAAAATACCCTGCTGATGGCTACATGCAGGGAATTGCCAGTTAAGTTATTCCATAATTGCCAGAAAAAGCGGGGTTTGACAATATTTTCTTTCTGCTGTCCAGGACTAATCTTGTTTTAGAAGAAGCTCTGTGGACTTGGCATCTCGAGCTCTTACAAGATGCATCTTGAATGAGGGTCTCTACCCCAGACTGTCAGGAACAGATTTTAAAGAATTCAGAGGAGATGAACAACACAGAGGAATAAAAGCAAAAAGACTGATTTAAGAGGAGAGATTGAGAAAATGACACTTTGAGGGATGGCTCTTTCCAGAGCAGAGCTGCAATTCCAGGGTGCCAATTTGTGGGCTTGGAAATGGAGGCCTGATTTCCAGAAACTGTTGGGGCGTGGAGAAAAGCAGCTCCTCTAAAGAATCCCTGGATAGCAGCAAAACTTCATTAAGTCAAAATTGTACAAGGTATTTGAGGATTACAAGCAGGAAGAAGAGCAAGCAGAGGGATTAACCAGAGGAAAATTGATAAAGAAATTAAGACTGACATGAAAATTTGAGGAAAATCTTCTGTTTAACCAACCATTAGCTAATTTAATTTAGTGTAAAACACACTGATTTTGAGGTAAACCAGCTTAGGCCATGTCAGAGGCTGAGTCTGCTGCTGTTGAATAATTAAAGTCAATGAATGGTACAAACCCCATTATGTGCTGTCTATGCAAAGGGACTAGAGAAATTCATTCCTAGGACTATCTGCTTTCATCAGAGCAGCAGCTCTGGAAGGAAGGAAAGGAAGAAATTCAGAGCAGGAGAGAGCAGATCCTGACTTCCCATCACTCACATGACTGAAAGAGCAAGAAATGTGTGGCTGAAAGGGCTTTTCCCCAAGGTGCCAGCCCATTCCAAGGGCTCTGGTGTGGAAAACTCCCACATGAACATTCCACACCCTCGGGTTGATTTCATGTCCACCTGGAACCTGTAAAACTGCTGCTGTTGGGCTGGGGTATAAAACCTGCCCTTCAAAGAGCTCCTCAGTCCTGCTGGGAGGATCTGCTGGAGATGAGGACTCCTCTTGTCACCTTGCTGGCTGCTGTGCTCTGTGTGGAACAAGGTGAGCCTCTCGTGCTGCTCCTACTTGAGACAAGGATTAGGGGGAAGATGGTGACAGTTTTCCACGTGGCAAAACTCTAGAGGGCTGTCAGCAAGTTTGCAGTGTTGTGGTGGTGTCACCAATGTCCTTTTGCACCTCAATCAATGATTTGATGCAGAAATGAGAATCTGATGAATTGATTTTTTCCAGTGCTGGAGCTCTGGTGGTGCTGGATTAAATCCACACTGTGGTCCTTGGGATCTTCCAAAAGGAGGCAAGCTGGAAGTGATAGAAAGCATTAAAAAATGGGGTTTTTTCCTTAATAATTTCAGTTTTTGAGTATTTTAGAGACTTTTCTGTCCTGCTGCTTCCTCCCATGTAGTGGTTTGCCGCGTGCCTTCCTAGAAAATGCAACACTGGGAATTTTTGTAGATTAAATCAGCGGCAGAGGTGAAAGAACTTTTCATGTTAAAGGCATCCCGCTTCCAAAGGGAAGGCTGAGTGTTGCCCTCCTTCTGGGAGTGAGACACACGTGTTGCTCCATTGCTCCTGGCACATGGGAATGATGACCAGAATGGCAAAATTTCCCCCACACCTGATGGTTTCCCAGAAACCATGATACGAATCTGGTTGAGAAAGAGGCATCTAATTAATCAATTATCACTGATGTATCAACCCCCTACTCCTACATCCTTTGGAATGGTTCTCCAGCGTGCCTGGAAGAGCAGCTCCTTCAGCCAGTTTTGGGTGTGGGAAAAGGACTGTTCAATTATTTAAAAAAAAAAATTGATTTAGTGCCCACAATTCCTGATTGAAGCAAGGTAACATGAACAGAAGAGGAGAATTTTCAAAGGCAATGTGACCCAGGATGAATTGGAAAGCTCACAGAGATCCAGGATCACAGGTTCATGGTGGGATTCCTTACTGGTGACATTTGATATTGGCAGCAGATTCCCAATGGATTTAAGGACAGGCTTTTTACACAGCACATTTCTGTGGCCCAGCCCAGATCCAGAATAAGAGATTTCAGATTTCCGGCCTAAAACTGGGACAAAGGAAAATGTGGAAACTGGCATTTGATCCTTCTCAGGTATCTTGGGTCTCATCCAAGACCCTAATGACCAAATTTTGGTCAAAACTCTTGACGTCTCAGCCAACCAAAGAGAGTCTTTCTCCTTTTCAATCCATAAACTCACAGTTTTGTGAGTTTTGTGTCCAGTAAAAATCATAAAAGGTCTTGATCCTTTTCACAGAATCACATTAAGGGTGGAAAAGGCCTCTAAGATCGTCAAGTCCTTGCTGCAATGTTGGACAAGACCAGGCAGATATTTGCTTAAGGTGTCCCTGAAAGTTTCTGTCAAGAAAGATTCCACAGCCTGGAATTGCTCAGAGACTCTCATCCCTTTAGGAGTTTAGTTTTAATATCTCTTAGCACCTGTTTTTGTTCTGTTCTTCCATATTTCCACCACGGGACACATAAAATATTTTATTACTTTCTTCTTTGCTGCTTCTTTTTTTCTTGCATGAAGAAGATTCCTGCAACTTTCCTCAGCATATTCTCATTTTCAACAAACAAACAAAACCCTTCCAACCTTTTTGACAAGGTCACATTTCCAAGATCTCTGACCTTCTCTCCTCCCTCTCCTCTGGTCCCTCTCCAAATGCTCTGAATTTCTGGAAGTGCTGCGGAGAGATTTGGACACCGGGGCTCCAGCTGAGGCCTTGCCAGGGTGGAAAGGCCACTTTGTGTATCTTGCACATGACATTTCTGCCCGTGTCCCCTTGGGTGACGTCTGTTTCCGTGGCTGGAATGTGACACTGTTGACTCCTGATGTTGTCACTGTGGTTCTGAGTCGTAACTGAACCAGTTATTTGTCACCCTATATTTAAGTGTCTAAGTTTTATCTATTGTAGTTTATTTCTCTTTACTTAATTGCATCCACACTTCTTTTTCACTCTTTTATTGCATCCATTTGTCAAAATCACTAAAAATCACAGGATGGTTTGGGTTGAAAGGGAGCTTCAAAATCATCTCATCCCAACCCCTGCCATGGGCAGGGACACCTCCCACTATCCCAGGCTGCTCCAAGCCCTGTCCAACCTGGCCTTGGACACTTCCAGGGATGGAGCAGCCACAGCTTCTCTGGGAAACCTGTGCCAGGGCCTCACCACCCTCACAGGGAAGAATTCCTTCCATTGCTCCAGTTGGTTTGACCAATAATCCTTGGGAATTACCCTCTGAGGGTGTTTTTATGCCTGGCTTTGCACCCATTCCCTAGAATTTTCAGCAGCTCATGTTTCCTGGGCTTGCTCGAGAACAACTTCATTCAAAGTTGTGCCAAAAACTCCATAAAACCTCCTTGAATCTCCTCTACTCGGCACATGAAAATTCAACTTCTTGTAGAAGAGAATGATGCAAAAAAAGCTGCACAGGATCAACAGTTGGCGACTTTTTTAATTCCTTTCTATCAGAAATTTCTCATTTCATTGTGTGACCTCTGCTGTCCTTCCACTTTCTCACTGCCAACTTCTTATCGGGCAAAAGTGCACTCACAAGGACGTGTCCTTTAGTTGCTTTTGCCCTTTCCAAAGTGACAGACTGGCCCCAGACTTAGCAGGAACTCAGCCAGCATTTGGCTTTGTTTCCCTCCAAAAATCAGCTTTGTTTTTAAAGGAACTCGATCACAAAACCCCACACTTCGCTCTGGGCGATTGCACAAGCTCTGAACTCAACCACCACTATTAAACCTTCCCATCTGCCCGGCTGGGGAGTGCTCTGCACATATTTTAGGGTGTTTTATCACCCACACTCTGGTTTTGCTCTTCTTATATTGCCTCAGGTTTTAGCTTTTATATTTTTCAGATTCTGTGCTGCTTTAGTGTGTACTTCTGAGCTTCATATTAGTGGATGGTGAGCTCTCTGCACAGAGTAGGGAGACAAAACAATTTCCTCTCTAGCTGGGGACCAAGGACAAATGATCCAAATTTCAGGCCCAAGAGCACAAACAGTGGTGCACTGAAGAGAGAAAACCAAAAAGGATGGGACTTCATAAGCTAAAGCTATAACTGGACAATTGACTCCAATATGCAAATGGATCAGAACTTATAAAAGTGTGAGAGCTCGTGACTGTGTCCATGTTGTGACCATTTTGGGTTCATCTTGGGTGTAGCCCTGGCTGGGCTCTTGTGCTGCCCAAGGTGGATCCATTGAGGCTTTCTAATAAATCCCTACTTTATCCTTTAACTCTGTCTAGTCTCTGTTCTAGGTCAGCCTTCACAAGGCATCACTTCCTTGTTTTTACTACTTTCCAGACGTCTGGCCTACTACATTCTGGTTTTGAGGGCAGGCACAGACATTCTTGGCAGGAAACACAACTCATCGCTGCGTGACCTTCCTGCCAATCATCTGCCACTGCTGCAGATGTAGGAATTATCTCACCAAATCTGCCTTTAGCACTTAAACCAAGCTTTTGGTTAGAATTTTCCATTGATTCACGATTTTATGCTAAAAACAGGAGTTTGACAGAGCATCTGAGGGCTCTCACCAGACTTCCTAAAACTGAGGTTAGGCCAGTTCAGTGACGTTCAAGCACAAAAAAAGAGATGTGACAGCAGTCTCTGAGCCAGATGAAAGAGAAGTAGGACACTGGGCATTGCCCACCTCCTTGAAACGCCACGGGCATCTTTAAATTCTCCCTGCCAAGCCCTGCCCAGGAGAAACCCTGAGCAGTAATTGGCAATTCCCGTGGCCGAGCCCTCAGGACCAAGCCGCTACGGCTCAGCAATAATCTCCTTCATAAAAGCCCCCAAATCCTTGAATTCTACTCACATCTCCTGCTCCCAGGGATTGCAAACAGATCGATAACGCTTCGCAGCCTGAGCCAGAGGAGACAGAGAGGGATTTAGCGCTGCTGCCATGGGTCAGGGGATAAAGAAAGTCACTGGTCATTCCCACGAAAACATTCCTCAGGCTGTAACGAGGGAAATGGAGATCTCTGCACTGGAGCTTTTGTGGTTTTTAAACCTTGTAATGTGCTTTTTCCTGTTTTTCCCCTCCCCAGTTTATCCATTCATGTGCTACACCTGCCAAGAACAGGAGTCCAACAAGGACTGTTTGACCATTTCCATGTGTGCCAAGGAGGACAAACACTGCGTGACCGTCCGGAAGGACGTCGGGACAAGTATGTTTGGGAACAGCACCTTGTTTGCTTTGTAGGAGAGCAGTCCTAGGAATGGGATTTCATCCCAGTACAGGAACAACAAGCCTTGATGACCAACTTTTAGGAGACACTGACCTTGTGGCTGCTGCAGTGTCCAGACACACTTGATATTCCTGCTGGAAATCGGGGAAATGATGAGGACACACAGAGCAGCACCAGGGAGTGGATTCACACCTGGAGCTGTGCATGTTTCACTCCCAGAACTGTTTTGGCCAAACCTCACCATGGCTGACTCCCTTCCAAGCACAATCCTCCAGGTCTGTCCTGGGGGCTCTGTGCCCTCAAAGACCTCCGCGTGCTCTTGTCCCAAATCTCAGGTCGTGCAGAACATTCCCCCTGTGTTTATGCTGTAGGAAAAACCATCCTGGTGGGAATGACCCAGCCTAAGCATCACTTCAGGCAGCTGGAGCTGAGAGCCACAGGTGCTAATTCCAATTTAGGATTGAAAAAACCTAAAAACATGGAGCCCAGAGAAGTCCTGGTTGGACCTGATGATCTTAAAGGCCTTTTCCAACCTTAACAGTTCTAAGATTCTATGGCACTATGGCTGCCCCATCCCTGGAAATGTCCAAGGCCAGGCTGGATGGGCCTCTGAGCAACCTGGTCTGGTGGGAGGTGTCCCTGCCTGTTGGATTATTCCTAGCTTTTATAGAAACAGGGCAACTGAGAGGCATTTTAGAAGATTTTATTCCATTATCAGTCTCGTAGAAGGGTGAGACATACAAGATGTAAAACCACACCATTCTATCAGAAGCCAACCCACTTCCTGGTTACAATACTTTATAAATGTTTTTTAGCCTGTCAGCTTTTGCCACACAATGCTGCTATTACTTTTAACAGCAATCACATACATTTTTACCCAACGTGGTCCTGCTACAATGTATCTTTCACAGTTCTAATTCTCTAAAATACTTGGTTTTTTTTTTTTTTTTTCAAGGCCATATTTTGAAACCCGTTGAAACTTGTTTCTAGTTCAGTCTCTCTCTCAACAATGTCATCTCTGTTCCATGGCCTTCCTAAGTCAGCACACCTCATCTCAGTGTTTGCATACAGATGTACAAGACTGTGTGAGCTTTCAGTCAGGTTTTGAGAATTCATTACAAATCCGTTTCTCACATCTCCCCCTCTTTTTTGGATTGTAAAAACTTTTTTGATGGTCTTATTTGTAATTTGTTGTACATAATGAAGTATACAAGTATACAACTCATGACAAATCCGTTTCTCACATCTCCCCCTCTTTTTTGGATTGTAAAAACTTTTTTGATGGTCTTATTTGTAATTTGTTGTACATAATGAAGTATACAAGTATACAACTCATGACAAATCCATTTCTCACATCTGTTCATGGATGATTTTTAAGGTCCCTTCCAACCCAAGCCATTCCATGATTCTACAATGAATTCCATGAAATTTGCCTTGAGGATTAGTGCCTGGCCTTCCTTTACTCACCAAAACAGATTTAGCCACAAAAATATTTAAACAATGATTTTTCATCCTCCCTTTTCTCTTTTCTCCCCCCCTTTTTTTTTTCCTGCACTAGAGCCCAACAAACCTAAATACGTCATCTCCAAGATGTGCTCTCCAACGTGTCCAGCAACAGGTCAGCAACAAATCCAAGGCTCCCAGAATGTTTCCTGCTGTGAGAAACCCCTGTGCAATGTGAATGGAGTCAGCAGCAGGCAAAGCAGCCACGGAGTGATGTCCCTGGGTGTCCTGGCCGGTGTCACTTACATCTTTGCATACGGATTGTGATGGGTTTGAAAGAGTTCCACGTGATGGCTGAAATAAAAGTGTTGTTCTGGGATAATTTTCCACTCTCAAAGATTCGTGTTTTGTGGTTGAGCTTCCCCCTGGGATTTTTGAGAGAGCCTGGATAAGTCAGGTGCTGAACTCCCATTGATTTCCTGAGCCTGCTTGAATCCGAAGTGTCCCCAGACATCCAACTCACCAAAGAAAACATATAGAAAATGGCCTTTCTGACATGTTCAAGCTTCAAATAATTATTGCTCCGAGGAGATCCTTGAAGGCATAGTTTTGTCTCTCACTTTCAAAGCTCTGTGAGGAATAACATCCCACCCTGCCAGGAACACAGGGAATGGCTCCACAGTTGTGTCAGCACAGGGGATGATCGGTGAATTTGGTCACAGTGAGTTTGGGTATCAAACATCTGTTTCTAAAGAAGCAGGTGGAAGTAAAGCTGATTTGTGGCAGTGTTGTGGACGTTTCTCCAGCCTCAGTGGGGAGCAATTTCTGGCTCCTCAGGGTCTTTCCTCCCATTCCCATTTTGAAATGAGCTTCTCTCATCAGAAAAAAGAGGGAAAGGCAGAGAGGGAAATATGTGTCTAAGAGAGGAAAAGCAGTGGGAAGGTGGGAGGGAGAAGGGAAGGAATTGAGGGCAGCCCGCTGAGCTGGGAGTTGCTCTCACACTGCCTCCTCATGGACCTCATCCAGCTGGAAAAGACATCCCCATATCTACTCCCCTCTTTTTTCCCAGGGCCAAAACAACCTCACACAGCTGTCACCAATCCCTGTAATTCAGAGGTTGTGAGGGGCTTTCTACAGACCACGTTCCTGGCAGAGAAACCATCGATTGTGTTGAGCTTTGTTTGGTTGTGCCCTCCACGCTCTCTGCTCCCTCCTCTCCTCGTGGGAGCTGCAGCTGGGGGGACACAGAAAAGCTCTGTAGGAGGCCTGGGGGTGTCACAGAGAAGAAGAAGGGCATCCAGCCAGGGACTCACACAAACAGCTCAGAGCTTCTTGGGTCACAGCCCCAGCTGCAAGCTCCCATTCCTGGAAAACACACAGAAAAAAAAAAAAAAA
>VXBC01012963.1:358320-421347 GCA_013399945.1 Ploceus nigricollis
ATTGGGGGTTGGGGGAGTGATGCGTGTGGCAGGGTAGGCTGTGGAAGTTGGAGGTTTGTAGGGGATATAAGGGTTGAAAAGGGGTTGGGGGCACAGCGCTGAGCCGCGTTATGGTTCGGAGCGGGATGCGGGGGTGTCTTTCCAAGACATGCCTCGCAGCAATGTCCCTCCTGAAGCAGGAACTTCAGGGCTTCCCCGCCTGTATGAATAGGTGAGCATCTCCGGCGGCGCGGGTGGATATCCTGGAGCTTTTCCCAGTTGCAGCTCGAACAAAGAGCAGGGCCGGCTCCGCTCCCCTTTTTCGGCGCAGCCAGCCGGGGTAACGGCGCTGGGATGGGCTGAGATGCAGCCGAGAGGAAGGGAGGTGGAGGGGAGAGGCAGCCCAGCCCCGGCAATGGCTGATGGAGCAAAGTCAGGGCAGAGCCACTCGTGATTCTGGCTCCTGCTGCCCCCTCCGAGCATCCTTCGGGGCGCGATGACCCCTAAGGGACAATGCCCCGTGGGGCGCATCCTGGGGCTGCCGCCGAACCTGGGGAGAACGCGGTTCCTGTTGCTGTGTGTTAAACTGCCAAGTTGCCCAAGTCGCAGGGCCTGCCATCCCCTCCTTCCCCATCGACTCCATTCCTCACTATCCAAACTCCTTGGGGCCGTGGAAACCACGTATTGTTCCCATATGTCGCTGCTTGGAGAAGCCAAACAAAGAGCAAACGGGAGAGTTCTGAGCTCTCCCAGCCCCTGCTCAGCAAACAGGGTCCCTTCTTGTTTTCTAAGGGCACCGCTGAGAGGAAAACTGTCTGTTTGCTGCCCTTTCCAATTCCCCCCTCCCGGTGGGATCCGGGAAGCAGCTGGGGATTGAAGCGTTGGGTCTCGGGCAGAGCCCAGCTGGCTCGTGCTCAGTTCCAGCGGGCAAGGCCAAGGCAATGAAGGGTTTCATCCCCCCCCACAAAAAAAGCACAACCCCTTCAGCTTTAAAAGTAAGTTTTTAGCCAGGCAAAAGGGTTTGCTGCAGGTGATTTTATCCCCAAACACTTCCAGCATATCCTGGGGGGATTTCACAGAAGAGCTTTACCTCCTGCTCGAAGACCTTGCCTGTGGATCTTGATAAGGATTTTGCCTAAGAGAATGGAAAAGCAATATCGGGGCTGAATGGAAAAGCTTCCGAAGCAACAGCATTTTCCTGGTGCTAACGGGCTCCAAAGTGGGCTTTTAAAGGCCTTTTTTTCCCTGTCTTTGCAAGAATGATTCAACCCCTTGTCTGAAGGAATTCCCCCAAATGCCCTGCTCTGTTTTGAGAGCTCTTTGTTCCTCCGAGAAGCCAAGCAGCAAACAAATAAACATATTAATTCTTCCACTGGTGAAAACAAGGCTTCTCTTTTGCATTGTTCATTCTTGTGATTTTTTCCCCCTTTTTTTCTTTTCTTGTAACCTTGAGCTCCAACTCTTTGCTCCGTCTACAGCTGCATGAAATTAATTCTGCCACCTCTCTTGTGCCTTTTGTTTAAACCACTCAGCCTGTTTGTGCTATCATAACTCTGCAGTGGATGTTTTTTTTTGGGCAGAAAGTGGCTGAATATTTCCTTTCTTAAACTCTGCCTCTCCTGGAAGGATTTTTTCTTCTGTTGAGACAAGGGGTAATGGGTAGGTGTGACAATGAAAAACATGGGGACAGGTAGGACATGGAGTGGCAGGAGCAGGGATTGAGTCACGTGGCAGAGAATTTCATGCCCAACAGCACTTTTATGTCATGTCCAAAGATTTCTGGTGTGTTTGTTCCTGGAACCTTTAATGAACAGCGTTGCACCACCCGTGCCTTCAGTGCAGTGAGCAAATGCATATGGGGACATCTGTCCTGCCAGAATGCCCACAGGAAGCCTGTAATCCACTTCATTCCTGATTGCTGAAGATTCCTGGGATGAGTCAATTCGCCTCCTCGGGGTGGTTGTGAGGTAAAGAGTTTGGGACAGGTCACCTGAGACTTGGAGCAGAACTGGGCTTCACTCCGAGGTCCCACGTGGAGTTGTGGCCAACCCAGCGAGGGGCAGTGACTCAGTGGCTGGTCCCATCCTCCTCCAACGCAGAGATCCACTGAGGAATCTCTCCTGGAGGTTTTGACTCAGCTGGTGCCCCTTTAATCCTGGTGCTGTGGGTTGTGGTGGCTGTGTTGGTGTGCTCAGGTAACCCGGGTTTGTTGTAGGGATCCTTCCAGAGTAAGGATCCTTGGAGGATGCGTGAGCCAGTCCAGGAAATTCCTGCTTGGGGGGTTGTGGTCTTGGCTTCCACTCCAAAGCAGAGATTTGGCTGCTCTGCTGTGACATTCAGGATCTCCCACTAACCCACTTTAATCTGTTTCTCTGAGATTATATTTTGTTTTCTTTCCTGGGCTGTGGCTGCTCAAAAGTCATTCCTCTGAGAGCATTTGTTTTTTTTTTCCCATTTTTTCTTGTAGAAGCCTTTTATTTTCCTGAGACAAACAGGAATGAGAAGAACCTTGAGCTGTGGTGCAGTCCTGTGGCAGAGTGGGACAGATGCTGAGCAATATTTGTCCAAATAATAATTCTTCAGAATATCCATGTCAGTAACTGCTGTGCCTCAGAGAGCTCTCCCAGGGCTTCCTCTGCTTCACTTCCTTAGGAAAATATTCCAAGGGGTCTACAAGAAAGCTGGAGAGGGATTTTTTTACAGGGATAGGACAAGCAGGAATGGCTTCAAACTGAAAGAGAGTAGGTTTAGGTCGGATATTGGGAAGAAATTCCTCCCTGTGAGGGTGGGGAGGCCCGGGCACAGGTTTCCCAGAGAAGCTGTGGCTGCTCCATCCCTGGAAATGTCCAAAGCCAGGTTGGACAGGGCTTGGAGCAACCTGGGATGGTGGAAGGTGTCTCTGCCCATGGCTGGGGGTTGGAACTCAATGATCCTGAAGCTGCCTTCCAACCCAAACCATTCTGTGATTTTTAATAACCCATTTGTGGTGGGGCTGAAGGAGGTGGGAGCAGGGATGGGGCTGCCTCGCACTTCCCACCCTCAATCAGCCCCTGCTCTGTTTTGCATCCCATAAATAAAGGGGAAAGGTGGTGCCTCGTGGAGGGGCTGCCTGGGAGCTCCAAAATCCCGAGTCCATGGAAGATTGGGAACAGACCTGATCTGTCTGCATATGTAGGTCAACAACTGCAGTGTGGATGTGATGCTCTTGTATGTAAAATACAGAGATCAAAGTGCTCGTGGCCCTGCTGAGTCTCTGGTCCAGGCTGTCTCCACAACCATTTCCCACCCCAAATGCTGTTTTCCAATCATTCCTCTTTGTGAGGGATGAGGGATGGGAGCCAGCTATTCCATCCTGCTGCTGTAGGATAAGCCATAAATGGCTTCAAGTTGATCCAGGGGAGGTTTAGTTTGGAAATGAGGAAAAATTTCTTCACTGGTCAAATTTTGAAATGGTGGTGGAATCACCATCTCTGGAAGTGTGGAAAAAATTGTGCAGCTGTGTTGCCTAAAGACTTGGTTTAGTGATGGAATTTGGCAGTGCTGGGTTAATGGTTGGATTCAAAGATCTTAGAGGTCTTTTCCTGAAATGATTCCACGATTCTATAATTTTAGGTCACCTGCTGGTCTTGCAGGTCCTGAGCTTTCTGCAGCTGAAAAATCATTTCCACCACATGCTTCAGCTCAAGCATGGCCTGATCTTGGTGCCCAAAGCTGGGTCATGGAAAGTTTGAACTCGTGGTCACACCTGGAGCATTTCCCATCAGTGTCACAGAATCATAAATCAGAATTATTTCGCTTGGAAGGAACCTAAAGATCATTCAGTTCCAACCCCCCTGCCCAGGCAGGGATACCATGTCTATGGTGGCTGAGCTGAACGAGCCCAAACCTCAAAAATTCGCCTCTGGAGTTTGGCTTAAAGTTGGCAGCTGTAGCTCGGACACATTCTTGGTGCAAACAGGGCGGTAACAGAAAGTGCCAGGCTGTGGCTGTATCAGCTTTAGCTGATAAGAGCTTGAAATGCCTCCCTGAGGCTTGAGCCCTTTGCTTGGCCAATTTTTTTTTGAGAAAAAAAGAATCCCATATTGCAGGTTGATAGAACTGAAACAGAAAGCGTGGCTGTGGGCAGATGCGAGACATCCTGTGGGACAGAGGTGGGGACCTCCAAGTGAGGACATCTTCCCACCAGCCCCTAAATGAGGTTTGCCTTTCTCTTGCAGCCCACACGCTCGTCTGCTTTTCCTGCTCGGATGCCTCCTCCAACTGGGCCTGCCTGACGCCTGTCAAGTGTGGAGAGAATGAAAAGCACTGCGTGACGACGTACGTCGGAGTGGGACTCGGTGAGTGGTGACAGCACCTCCTCCTGCCCCTCCTGGCTTCTCTCCTGGGTCACCTGCTGAGCTGCAGAGAGGCTTTGCCTTCTTCTGGCTGGGGGAAAAGAAAAAAGGGAAAGTTCTGCTTAGCAACTGAGTGTCGGACCATCCCACGGGAATGCTGAGGAGGGACGGACGCGCTGCCAGGAGGAGTCACGTTAAAGCCCACGTGCCTGCACTGATGCCCGCGAGTCCGGGGGGAATTTCAGGCTGGGGGCGGGGAGTTTGCTGATGAATAAGTGAAAGCTTGGAGGATGCTGCAGGCTCCCTGTGTGGGAAGCTCCAGGGTTGCTATTCCTGCTGATTTTATGCCTGGTGTTTGGGTTCTTCGTCCCTGAGTCCCACCTTTGCTTTGCTTTCTGTGGATGAGGCGGGAAGGGAGGGTTGTGGGTTTCCTTCCTGAGTGCCTGGAGAGATTTGGGGGGTTCTTTCCTTCCCAGCTGCTGCTCCGAGGGAGGCAGGATGCTCTGGCAGTTCTCCTGGAGCCTTTGCAGGAACCAGAGCCCATCCTGGCTCTCCCTGGCAGGAGGAGGGGGAATTTCATGCCCGAGTCTGAAACGTGGGTGGGTCAGATGTGCACAAACAGAGACTGGGAGCTTTTATAAACTTCCCTTTGTAGCCCAGTGCTAATAGTTTCCTCTTTCCTGCCTCTTAATATGGGCTGTGCCTCTCTGGAAATACAGACTTGGCTCCCAAGTGTCTCCCCAGTGCTCCCTGTCTCCCTTGAGGAGCCCCAGAGTGAAGCTCAAGAGGGATTTTTGGGATTCCTCACGGGAGCTGTTGCGGCTGAACATTGACCAATCCAAGGGGGTGTCCCTGGGGTGTTGTGTGGTCTCTGGGGTGCTTGTGTGACTTTATCATGGGTGATCCTTGATAAGATGGGCTGGCTGGGATTCCTGTCTCCGAGAACCACTTCATCCTCTCCGGAGCACTTCATCCTCCCTGTGCCGCCTGCACCTCCCCGGCTCTTACAGTGCTCTAATTCCTTTGCAGAGCAGGTGATCAGAAACCCAAAAAAAACCCATTCTAAACCTGCCTCTTTTCCTTCCTCTCCACCCCACCCCAAATCCAGGCGGCAAATCCGGCCAGTCCATCTCGAAGGGATGCTCTCCCATCTGCCCCAGCGCTGGGATCAACCTGGGAATAGCGGCCGCCTCCGTTTACTGCTGCGACTCCTTCCTCTGCAACATCAGCGGTTCCAGCAGCGTCCGAGCCAGCTACACGATCCTGGCCTTGGGAATTCTCATCAGCTTCATCTACGTCCTCCAGGCTCGCCAGTGATGGGGCTGCCTGAGGAAGAGCCGCCTCCCACGGGTCTCGTTAGCCAATATCTTCTCTGTTGCTGTCTGCAAGGAGATCCTCTACTTCTCAGCAGGCTTCCAAGGTGATTGTTTCCCAGACTTTTTTTGCTCTTCCAAGCGCTGGAGACCTGGGTGGTTTGGCCGAGCTGTTCTCCTCCTCCTGTGGACGTCTCCCGCTGCACTCTCGCTCCTCCTTCGCCAAGGTGGATGATTTTGGAAGGGTTTCTGCTTTTTCTACCTATTAATAATCCCTCCCACCCCCTAATTTCTAAGGTTGGTTAAACCAGGCTGGGACTCGCTGAGAACAGATTCACCCCAAGCACCACCAGGTCTGCTCCAGCACATGGGTGGCACAGGCAGCGGGAATGCAGGATCCAAAGGGAGACACATTCCTGGCCCCTCGCAGCTGCAGTCTCTTTTTATAAAATAGTCTCGTTTCTTCTGATCCTGGGCTGACTTTTCTGGAAAACCAATGCCGTGTACCTTGTCCTTCCAAGTTCTGTAAGTGCCAGACCTGAATAAACTTGCTCCTGTTGTTACCTGAGATGGGACGTGTGTGTGTTTCCTTGCTCCAGGGATTAGGAACTCTTTTATGGAAAATCCCAATATTGTACCCAGCATGAGGGTCCCTCACCCTCTCGAGCAGCTTTTGGGTGCTTCGTCTCCACATCCTTTCCAGTTGTGAGCAGCAAATCCATCTCCTCCCTGTTGCTGTCCTTCCTGATAAAAACCTCTGGGCCAGCTTGTTCCACCTCCCTTGGGAATGACTTTTTCCAGGTGCATTTTAGTGATAAATGCCAGGTTTTGGGGTCCGAATCAACTCTAACGGAGCAATTACCCTGGCAGGAGGGACTCTGAAGTGAATCTGCATTTTACAAAGACTTGGTGCCTCAGTTTCCCCATTTTGGACTTGTCATGGTGACCACCACAATGGCGATACCTGAATGACCATGGGCGACAGGTCTGGAAAATGTGGTGAAGTCAGAGGAGAAGATGTCAACACCCAGATCTTTAGGTCCAACCTTCAATGCCTGATGGTGCCCATG
Source organism: Ploceus nigricollis (assembly GCA_013399945.1). NCBI lineage: Eukaryota > Metazoa > Chordata > Aves > Passeriformes > Ploceidae > Ploceus > Ploceus nigricollis. The sequence continues at coordinate 365,017 of VXBC01012963.1, forward strand.
GACTGCTGGAGGTGACTTCACCACCCAACCTTCCACATCTGCTGTCCCTCAGCTCCCAGGATCTTCCCAGGTGTTTTGGCAAGGTTTTTCCTAGAAGTTCTCAGCTGTCCCATGGAAGATGTGTCCTCCTGCCCTCTCTGTGTCTTCTGTCCTGCCTACTCTGCTTGCCTGTGGACTTGCTTGCCACAAACCAAGCCAAAATTCAGCCTTAAACTGTCAAGTTCAAGCTTTTTGTCACTTCCACTGATTGATCAGAGGTGCACTGGGCTTTCTTTTCCTATTTCTAGCAGCAAAACCCAGATGTTGGCACATTTTAGCCATGCCTTGTTCCTGCTTCTCCTATTCTGTGTCAAAACCCAAACAAAAGCTCCACAAACCTTCAGTTCCACCTCTGTCCCCTCTTCAGGCAGGGATAAATGAAAGGTGGTTGCAGTTGTACAGAAATACTGGTAACAAAATGGTTTTAGGGTTTTTTCCCCCCTCCCTTCTCCCTTGTTTTAATTAAAGTGACAGAGATGTTAATGACAGCTTTTCCAACAGGAGGGATGGGTCAGTGGGATGTGATCTGCAATTTAGTGGTTAATTTGGGAAGAATGCATCACTTGTGTTGGTCCTTGGATGTGCCTTCCTTTGGATAATACATCCTCCTGGGACCTTGGGGCCTGAGGTGACCCACAAACCTCTGCTATGCACGTGGGGCACAGGGAAAATTGCGGAAAAACTTCCTAAACTGAGATGAATATTCCCCAGCTTCCCCGTGCCTCAGCCTTCCTCCCAAAAGAGTTAAAAACCTCGTTTTTTGGGTTCATTTGTCCTTCAGCACTTGCTGTGACACCGAGGTGGCACCCAGGGCACTCTACATTGAATTTAGGGGGTTCTGTCTTTTCTGGCCATCTGGAAAAAGGTTTTGGGGTTGGTTTGGGACTCGATTACCTTTAGCAAAGAGCTGAACTTAAAGCCATCAGCTGTGTCCTGATGTCCATCCATGCTTTTCTGAGGATCCTGACGATGCCACAGTGGACAACCCCATGGGCTGAAGACCTGGTTGTCTCCTCTGAGGGCCCTGGTTGTCTCCTCCAAGGGCCATTTCCTTCCTTTCTCGGGGTTCCTTGGCCAGTGCCAAGGATTTGGTTGTGCCAGGGAGCAAAGGCTCATGGGAGGAGCATCCAGAGGCTGCTTATCCCAATAAATAACAAATTACATTTGTGGAATTGCCAGGGGAGTGAGCTCAGGGTTGGTTGGATAAATTTCACAAGGAGATTTGTTTTTCTTCCTCGCTCTCTTTTTGTCTCTTCCTTCCCATGCACTCTAATCTAGAATATGGAAAAAGGGATATTTTCAGTATTTCCTTTCCTGGCAAAAAGACATTTGGATAGATCCATGTGTGTTTGAGAGAGGGATGGGGGTGACAGCTTGTCACAGTTGAATCCCAAGCACTTTCTCATCAGTCATGCCAACTCTCACTATTCCTGGTCCTACTCTAGGTTTATTTTTTGCCTCCAAATCCCCAGAATGACAAATCTGGTGAGAACCTCGTCTGTTGTAAAACCCAGGCCTAAAAACGGGCAGGTGAAGTAATTAAAATCATTAATAATAAGACAATAAGTAGGAAAAACAATGGGATTTATGAAGTGTTCAGACTGGTGGGTGGGTTGTTGATCCAGATGCTGGATTTGGAATTTGAGGGCCATGGTGGGACAGCCCTGAAGTGCTTTGGATGTGTTTCTGTGGACTGTGGAATTAAGAGATCAAAATCTGAGCAGAAAACTCAGATATTCACCTGTTCTGACAAGACAAGAGGTTATGAGGGGAGGAGGTTTGGCTCCCTAGGAGCATAAAATATCCTGGAAGAGTTTTTACTGGAAATTAAGAGGTAAAGTGAAATACCTGCTCACTTTGGAGCGTGTTCCTGAGAAAATGGTTTCAGTGCTTCCATCCTGGAAATGGCTGTAATTCACCAGCAGCTGCTGCCATCTTCCACCACCCCACCAAGGGCTCAAATTTTTGTGGATTGTCTAAAAATGCTCAAAATCCATTGTGGCATCAGCGCTTCCCACCCAGGATCTGGGGGTTTGCTGTTTGCCCAAGAAAAGGACTTCAAAACGAGCACAGTTCTTCCAGCTGGTTTTGAGAATTGTTTTGGTTTTTTTTAAGGGCAAAATTTCTTTTGGAAACCACAAACCTGACGTGACTTCCTTGCTTCAAGAGAACAAATGATCAGTTGCTTGATTATTACTCCAAGGATCCACTTTGCTACTCCGAGGATGTCCTGGATTGGTGTTGGTTTCCTCAAGTTGGGGTTTTTTTGAAGGGATTTGTCTCCCAGGGACTTCATTTGCCGTGAAAAAAGGAGGCTGTGGTCCCACCACCCCTGTGGGAAGCTCTGGTGGGGGTGTCCGTGTGTCCATGGGATGAGTTATAGGATCCGTGCCCTCTGGAGAAAGCAGATGTGGTGCACATCTGGATGCCTGGAGGTTTAGGGCTCTTTCCCTTGCTCCGGTTGCTCTCAGCTGTTTGGGATGAAAGTGGCTCTGGATCCTTGATCCTGAAGGAGTTATTTCACCCCTCTCTGAGGCTGCTGAACGGGAATGGGAACAGAAACGCCTGGTTTTGCATTTTGGGAATGCCCATGATGCCCAGGGAAGCGAAGCCCTGGGTTGGTCCTGCCACCTACTGGCTTTTGCCAGACTTGGTGGAGGAACTTTGAAGTCTGAATCTCCAAAATCAAGGCAGATGAGCTGCCTCAAACCCAATTATTGCACCCAAAGCAGAGAATCATCATCAGCAGAGAGAGATTCAAGGTTTTAATTCATCCAGCTTTGCTCTGATTATGGAAATTGAGAAATAAAAGGCTTAAGAGGCTTCCCAAATTTAACATTTTCCATGGGAGCACTTTTTCCCAGCCCTAATCCTCCAGTTCCATCAAATGAAAATACATGAAGACAATAAAATGTTGCAGAAAAAAAAAAAAAGAAGTTGGCACGTTTTATTTCAGCTTTGTTGGATGATCCGAGGTGGTTTCCCTGAAATGCTGATTTTACTAATTCCTATCTGTGAGATTTGTAACTGTGTATTATCTTTATTGTAACAGGATAAAGAAGCATCCATCCCTTTAAATATATTAACCTAAGTATAAGTGAAGTGTATGTTCCACCTTGTTTCTTATACTCTAATAAAAAATATATGGAATTAATAAAAAAAAAAAATACACTTGGAAGGAGATTTTTGGGTGGTTCTGCAGATATTCCAGATATTAACTCTTGTTTTGTGTGGAAGGAAAATGCCTGGATTGTATTCCAAGCTCAGGGCTGCGGGTTGTGGGCTGGATAAAAGGACAGACAAAATTTAGGGACTAAAGGAGGGTTAAATTCCTACATTTCATCTCAGGGCCTTTGGAATCTCTTCCTGGGGATGGATAAAGAGCAGGGATTGTCTTTGCCTTCAATAGCCCATAAATATCCTTGACTTGCCCGTGACCCTGCTGGGAATGGAGATGGGATTTGGCCTTGGAGCCTGCACGCTTCCTTGTGGGAGAGGGCGGCTATTTTGGGAACAAAAAGGGCCCTGTGTGGGTGTCCGTGGGCAGCTGCTCCCCTTCCTGCACTCCCAGGGATCCAGCCCTGCTCCCGCCCCCGGACACACGGACACACGGACACAGGGCTGGGTGCTCTGGAAATTTCCCCCTACTCTCCCAACATTCAGCTCTGCAAAGTTACGTCACTCTAATTTTTGTTTAAAGATTTTATGGGCATCCCTGCTGGATCCCATGGGAGAAGGGGATTATATTCTGGGGAATTTAAGACAAATGTGGAATAACAGCAATGGGCTCGGGAGTTTCATTCATTTTCTTGGGATAATTCCGGGCTGGACTTCCATTTCCGCTGCAATCCGTATTTTGCAGCCTGATTTGCAAGTGGTTTTTGGGATGGGAGGGCTCCAGTGGTGACAGGGAATATTTTGGGGACTGGGGGGACAGAAGAAACCTGCACATCCCTCCTGCCTGGTGTTCCCATTTCTCCTCACATTGTCACCCACGTCCCAGCTCCTGCTGTTCCCTAAGGATCTGCCTGTCTCTGCACAGGCCCAGGATGGGCTTTTCCATATTTCAGCTGTTTGGAAAGTCGAGGGAAATGGTGTCACATCTCCTGTTGGCTCTTCAGATGTTCCTCACTGGCATCTCAAGGTTGTCCTGATCATCCCAGGATGGGAGACACCAAATGGGGCTGAGGTGGGAGAATTCCAGCCTTCCCATCACAGGAGCTTGGAATGGTTTTTGTTAGGAGGGACCTTCAAGATCATCTCATTCCACCTCATGGTGGAATGGGCAGGGGTGCCTTTCACTGTGGTGGCCTACAGCTGGCCTGTAGGCCTCAAAGTTTAAATAATTATAAATTTATAACGGAAATGTGGGATTAGTTACATAATTATCTTACATAATTTGACCGGTAAGAGCAGGCCCAGGCTGTTGGGGACTCAGGCTTCTCTTGGCTGGCTGACCAGGAAATAACTGGCTCAGACCGTGAGAATGAATCTCATGGGCTCCTGAGGTATATAAGGCAGCAAGATCTGAATGAAGTGGACTGTTGCTGCATGAGCTCAGTGTGTCTCGTCACTGGTCTGTCTCCAAAACTGAGACATTCCACTGTCCCAGGTTGCTCCAAGACCCAGCCCACGTGGCCTTGGAGACTTCCAGGGATCCAGAGGCAACCACAGCTTCTCTGGGAAACCTGTGCTTCAACACCCTCACGGGGAAGAATTCCTTCCCAATATCTAACCTATATCCCAAAATCTAACCCAATATCTTCCCATCCAACCCTGCCCTCTGGCAGTTTGAAGCCATTCCCTGTCTCCTGTCGCTCCATCCCATGTCCCAAGTCCTTCTCCAGCTCTCCTGGAGCCCCTTCAGGCACTGCAAGGGGCTCTGAGGTCTCCTTGGAGCCTTCCCTTCTCCAGGCTGGACATTCCCAGCTCTCCCAGACTGGCTTCAGAGCAGAGGAGCTCCAACCCTTGGAGCATCTCCATGGCTTCCTCTGGATTTGCTCCAGCAGATTCCTGCCATCCATGTGCTTATGACTCCAGACCTGGATACTGTATTCCTGATGGGATCTCATGAGGGCAGAGTAGAGAGGTTATATCCCACTCTTTGCTGTCTCTCTGGACAGGGCTCCTCTCTGTCCATGGCAAATACTGGTTTTGGAGGAGGAAAAAGCTCTGGAACTGAAGAAGAGTCTCTAAAAAGCTGATTCATTTGGGAGTTTTGACGTTTTGGAGGAGTCAAGAAAGGCGTGTAGGAAGGGAGTTTGGAATTTAAAATTGGAGTGGTGCTAAAGGAAGACAAAAAAAAAGAACAAAGACTGAATCAAGAGCTCCACCTTCCTGCCAGCGCTAACCCTCTCCACCTCCTTTCCTCCTGCTTCCTTTTCTCCCCATTCCATGGATTTTGAGAGATCGTGGGGGCAAGGGGGGAATGGCACCTTGAAGCTGCAGGAGGCTGGAAAGGTGGGAGATGCTTTATATGGCTGTGGGAGCATGTCCCAACCCTCCTGCTTATCATCTCCCAAGAAAAAGAGATTTCAGGAGCTGCACGTCGTGCCTGGGTCTCCGTGATGTGACCTTTCCTGGGATACAGGGAATGCTCGGCCACCCGGGCTGACGTTAACAACTTGTTAATAAAGCTGCACGGAAATGTGACACAAACAGCACCAAACTGATGGGGGCAGAGGTGTGAGCAGCTCAGTGCTCTCTGCTCCACTCCAATTAACACCAGCAACGGGGTGGATTGAATTTCACACGGATTCTTGTCACACTTTGTCACCCAGAGCTAAAGGTGTTTTCCACAGGTGTTTTCCACAGGTGCCAAGTGCTCCTGGCTCAGATTTCATCTCGCATTGCTCAGATTGTGGCGATTCACTCACCCGTTGTTACTCCAGAGGCTGAGTTTTGCACCCGAGCTCAAACCAGTAAAACCTGCTTTCAGGAGCAGCAGCACCCATCTAGTACCAAACTTATGAAAGATGCCAAAAAATAAAAAAAAAAAAAATGTTCAATTCGCTCAGTAGATAAAGGATGGTGGCACCTCGTGTGTGACCACTCAGGTTCTTTATAAGGACAATTCCAACTCCTGTTGGAATTCAACTCCTGGGTTGTTCAAGGCAATTTAGATAAACTGAATTTTTCTCCTTATCTTACTTTCACTGGGAGGTTTCTTGTCCTCAAGCTGGTTGAAACCAAGTGGCTACAAACCACGAATTTTGGGAACAGTGAGACTTTAAAAATAGCGAAATTATCCTGGAAAGTCCTTCCTTCCTTGGGAAATGGGCTGGGAGGAGGGATTTGCATTTTCTTTTCTTGTCAGGAGGTGGCAGCGGCAGGTCCCAGTTCTGCCAGTGCATTCCCTTGGGATGGACTGGGATGGGAGTGTTGCCATTCCAGGACCACAAGCCCCTGCTCCTAAGCGGAGTGATGGAGAAAGGACTTCATTTGGAACCTGTGGACGAGGAATAAATCCATCCCAGACCTCTCGCTGACCCTTTTCCATGGCAGATGCTGTGGGGCCCCCTGAGCCCTCCCTTCCCAGCCTGCTTTCCAGGCTGAAAAAAATCCATCTGTCTCATAACTCTTCGTGTTGCCTGGGGTTACATCCGTGTTCCAAGCCACATGAAATGTTGGAATCACAGAGACATGGTGGGATAGCTCAGAGAATTGAGTTCTGCCGTGGCTGGGCTCTGGTTGGGAAGGGAGAGGGGGTAGATCAGGACAGGTGGTGTTGTGGGTATCTGGTAACAGCCTGATCAGATGGGAGGAGATAAGGCCTTTTCCAGACATCTGGAACAAGCCCCACTTTCCCAACTGCCTTCTTTTATTGTGATGCCATTCCCTCTTGTCCTGCCACTCCAGGCCCTTGTCCAAAGTCCCTCTCCAGCTCTCCTGGAGTCCCTTCAGGCACTGGAATGGTCTCTAAGGTCTCCTCAGAGCCTTCTCTTCTCCAGGCAGAAAATCCCAATTCAGCCTTTCCTCATAGGAGAGGTGTTGGTTTCCTCACCTTTCCCAGGGAGAAATGCTCTGGGAACCACAAGTTTTGGGATCAGAAACATCTTCCTGAAATCTTCAAGCATCTGGAGGCCATACCTGAGCTGTTTTTTGGTACAGGACACACAGAGCCTCTCACCTGGGCAGTGGAATCTTCATTTAAGTTTTCTACTGGTTTGGGCAGTTCCCAGCAGCCAAAAACGTGGATATTTCCAGCTCCAGTGCCAAGCTTTGCAGGATTGGAGGGAGATGAAAAGGGCCTGGAGGCAAAGCTGGTACTTTTCAGTTGGGTTATTTAGTGTTTTACACATGTTGTCCTTGTTCTTCCCTTCTGGGTCAGCGAGAAGTGACTCAGGTAGGAAAGTATCTCCTGTTCCTTGGATTAAATCTGGAACGAAGGCAGGGGATAATTAAGGCAGGTGACAGCTACACTGAACGAGTGATTTACATTCCTGCATCATTAACAATGCCTTGGAAAGGCTGGATGGAGCAAAAAGAGAGTGATTGCTGCCTCAGTCAGAGTTGATGGGAAGGGGAGAATTTCTCAGCTTAGAAGCAAAAAGAACAAAAGGGAGCAAGAAAATAATTGATAGGGAAGGAATTAAAATTCCCACTAGTTATAAATATATGATCAATCCTTTCTATGCACATCATAAACACATTTTAGGAATTATGAATCCTCTAAGATTTTAGGAGTTATGAATCCTCTAAGACTCCCCCATGGGATCGCTGTATCCATGTGCTGGCCACTGGCCAGGGAACCGATGGACGTGGAGGTCTCACCCAGAAAGAGTTAAGAGCTACACAGAGGTTAATCTAAATAATAACCTGGAGATAAGAGGTACCTGCATGGAATTCAGAGAGGGAGAAAAACAGGTTTGGGGGGAAAAAATAAAACAGCAGGTGAATGATTACCTGGAGGGAACAGGAATCCTTATAAAAATAAATAATCTTGTTCTCTTCTCCTGGGGAGCATCCAAAGCTTCTCTGAGCCCCAGGTGCAGCTCACAGCACATGGCTGGGGCAGAGAGGGGGACACGGCGAGGTCTGGTGGGAATCTGGGATGAGCTGCAGATTTAAGGAACTCTTTGTGGGGTGGTCTGACTTGTCTGCCCTGGGTCTGGCTTTAATCAAATTCTCTCAGGTCTCTGTTGGAGCCAGGAGACAACAGAACCCTGGGATGCATCAAAAGGAATGTGACCAGCAGGTCCAGGGATGGGATTCCCTCCCTCTGCTCCACTCCCGTAGATCTCATCTGGAGTTCTGTATCCAGCTCTGAGGGCTTCAGCACAAGGATGTGGAGCTGCTGGAGCAAGTCCAGAGGAGACCAAGATGATGCTCCAAGGGCTGGAGCCCCTCTGCTCTGGAGCCAGTCTGGGAGAGCTGGGAATGTCCAGCCTGGAGAAATGAAGGCTCCTAGGGTACCTCAGAGCCCCTTGCAGTGCCTGAAGGGGCTCCAGGAGAGCTGGAGAGGGACTTGGGACATGGGATGGAGGGACAGGAGACAGGGAATGGCTTCAAACTGCCGGAAGGCAGGGTTAGAAGGGATACTGGGAAGGAATTCTTCCCTGTGATGGTGGTGAGGTCCTGGAATTCCCAGAGAAGCTGTGGCTGCCCCATCCCTTCAAGGCCAGGTTGGACAGGGCTTGGATCAACCTGGAGACAGTGGAAAGTGTCCCTGACCATGGCAGGGGTTTGGAATGAGATGATCTTGAAGGTCTCTTCTAACCCAAACCATTCCATGATTCTTTGTCCCAGTTCAGTGCCGAGGTGAAAACCAGTGTGGGGAGAGCTGCCAAACTTCCTGCATCCATCTGCAGCTCCAATCTGGGTCAAACCCACCTGCTCCCAGGTGTGAAAGCCACAACTCTCTGCTCAGCTGGGTCCTTTGAGCCTATGCCTTGTCCCACAGAGGGGACACATGTCCTTTCCCCGAGGGCACCTTCCAGAAGCTCAGTTATGGGAATCACCTGATCTTTACACACATTCCAGAGGCTTGGAAGAGGAATGGAGTGTCTCCAAAGCTGTGCCAGTGTAATGGTTTTTATGCCAGGCAGAGACACGTTGGATCCTGGCCATACATTGTAGGGGATTGTAGTAAAATCAATTAGGAGGAATAATGCTGCTGTGACTAATGAGCTAATGAGTGGTGCCTTAGTGAAAATGGCTCTAAAAGAGCTGCAGGGTTGGATTCCTGACTCGTTATTCACAGGGATAGGCCAGAGTCGGGCTTGGCATTCTCTGTTTTTTACTTTGCTCTTCCAGCATTCTCTTTAACTTTTAAAGACATTCCTCATCAATGGAGGAGATGGAGAAGGGCAGGGATACCTCTTTAATTCCTCTCTTTCTGGTGCAAGAACCTCAGCTCCAGAGAATTTTTGGTTTCTGTGAGGGACAGGTGGGGATTGTGATGTCCCAGAGGTGAAATTCATGGTGATTTAACCCCTGGCATCTTCCCAGCAGCAATCAGTGCTCAGAGTAACCCATCCTTGGTGCTTCCATGAGTGCCTTTCATCCCTGACCTGTGGAGATGCTGGAGAGAGTCCAGAGGAAGCCATGGGGGTGCTCCAAGGGCTGGAGCCCCTCTGCTCTGGAGCTGGGCTGGGAGAGCTGGGAATGCCCAGCCTGGAGAAGAGAAGGCTCCAGGGATACCTCAGAGCCCTTTCCCGAGCCTAAAGGGGCTCCGGAAGAGCTGGAGAGGGAATTTGGAAAATGGATGGAGTGACAGGACACAGGGAATGGCTTTAAACAGGAATAGGGTATGGTTAAATGAGATATTGGGAAGAAATCCTTCCTTGTGAGGGTGGGGAGGGGCTGGAATGGAATTCCCAGAGAGGTTGTGCCTGCCCCATCCCTGAAGGTATCCAAGGCCGGGTTGGACAGCATCTGGAGCAGCCTGGGATAGTGGAAGATGTCCCTGCCCATGGCAAGGGTTGGAATGGGATGATCTTTAAGTCCTCTTCCAACAAAAGCTTAGCACTGTCACATGACAGGGTCATGTCAGCGCCCCTCCACCCTTAAATCCAATCCCATCTTTCACTCCTGCATCTCTGTGCTCTGGAAATTTGGGATTCATAGGAGATACATCAGGAGCTGATTAGAGTAATGAATATGGAGAGTTCAAAATAATTAAGTCAAGAAGGCTCTCAGTGCCTGCAGCCCTTCGTCCCTGAAGCTCTGCCCTGGAGGTGGATGGGGAATTTTAGGATTTGCAGTGGAATTGGGCAGCCTGGGAGGTTGTGGGATTTGGAGATTTACAGGCTGCATGCAAGTGAGGCAAGGCTGGTGAAGATGCCTCCACCCTGAGACAGCCTCAGCTGGCAAGGTAGGACAGGAAAAGAGTTTGGCACAGTTTTTCCAGGCTGGAAGTAAACATTTGGCTGAACTTTTCCTTTTCTTTATGACAACAAACTCACCTGAAGTGCTAGAGTTGTATTAATTTCCCTTTGAACAGATACACTAAAAAATGTGTATATTTTTTTAAATCCACCTTGTGACAAGGCAGATTTATGCAGACTGTGTGTCTTTTTAGTTTTTTTCTGTAATTAGTGGGAACCACCCCCCGCCAGTAGGACAGGTTGTGGTTTCCTACAAAACAATAAAAGGAATTCAACAAAACAATATTTGAATATTCCCATTAGTTCTTGTTATTTTTTTTTTTGTGTGTGTGATTTGCCAGCCCTGAAAGCAGCAGCACAGGGTGTGCATGAAAGAGGAGACATTTCAGGACTCAGATAAGATGAACTGAAACCATAAACAAGGTGTGTTCACACCCCTCCAAAACCACCCTCCGGAGCGAAGGAGGGAACAGGATTTAGAGCAGGGTGGTGGCGGAGATTCTTCCATCCAACATTTTCTAAGGGGAGGGAGATCACATTTCAGCTGTGCAGGTGGAACCAGTCATTTAGCACATATTGTCTGAGGCCACTTAATACCAGAAACCAGAAGCCACACCCTATCCATGTTTCTTCTTTTTTTTTTTTTTTTTTTTTTTTTTTTTTTTTCCTTATGAACAAGGCGAACACCGTCAGAGGATTTCGCCTTTTTAATAAGATTATAATATTTTCTGCTGAACATGAGGAATGCCAAACCTGGAATATACCTAAATGTCTTTCCCTAGGTAATTTTTAGGGCTGGAAATAAATGCTTAGCTCTCATAATCCACATAATTACTGTATTAGAGAGGCAACTGTGAAAACAATCCGTCGGAATTCCTGAGGATGGAAGTCTCCCAGAAGTGGTGCTTGGAAAAGCAGCAGGGATTGCTGAAATGCTGAGACCACCTTTAGATTGGATATTAGGGAAAAATTCTTCCTTCTGAGGGTGGGGAATGGAATTCCCAGAGAAGCTGTGGCTGCCCCATCCCTGGAAGTGTCCAAGGCTGGGTTGGACAGGGTTTGGAGCAAACTGGGATAATGGAAGTTGTCCCTGCCCATGGCAGGAGGTTGGGACGGGATGGTCTTTAAATTCCCTTCTAACCCAAGCCATTCCATGATTCTGGAGCTTTAGATTTGGAGAGATCATGACTGGATTTTTTATCCAGCATTCCTAGAAAAACTTTTAACATTCCAAGGCAGGGCAAGACAAATTGGCCTCAAGCTGCACTAGGGAAAGTTTAGATTGGATATTAGGGAAAATTCCTTTGCAGAAAGGGCTGTCAGGCATTGGAACAGGCCCAGGGTAGTGATGGAGTCACAAACCTGGAAGTGCTCAAAAATCCTGTGGGTGTGGCACTTGAGGACAGGATTTAGTGGAGAAAATGCTGGTGGTGCTGGTTTGACTCTGGATGTGATGATCCTGACATCTTTCCCAGCCTTAATGGTTCTATCATTCCAAGAGTTCAAGTGAATAACCCTGAATAAAGTTCCTTCGATGGTGGAATAACAAAGGTGGTGGGGATGTCTCCAACACCATCTTGGATCCAGCTTTTCCCCATTCCTTAGTAAAAGTCTGTGTTGGGAGGGTGCACCAAACGGCCCTTCCTTCCCAGTTTTTGCAATTCCACACTTTGCTCATCCCATGTTGGAGGAGGATTTCCCAGCATGGAGCTGGCCTGAGGTGCAGGAAAATCCAGCAGGTGCCTGGGGCAGCAGGGTTGGGAATGGGAAAGGTGTTTGGGAAGCAAAAAAGTCATGAGCTTGCAACCACACTTGGAGAGGGTTGGCTCAGAGCAAAGGGGCTTCTCCATTCCATCCTTCCTTGGGATAAAGAGCCTGAGAGATTCCTTTGGTCCAAGCTTTTGGGTCCTGGTGCTGTTTTTATCCTAGTGCTCCATGCTTTTTCCAGTGAGTGAGTGATTGAAAGTCAGATTTCCACTTCTAGACCAGGCTGGACAAGGCTTGGAGCAACCTGGTCTAGTGGAAGTTGTCCCTGCCCATGGAGAGGGTTTGGAATGAGACGATACCTTCCAATCCAAACAATTCCATTATTCTCCTCCTCCTGATAAATTCTGGACCCCACTGAAGGTGAAAACGCAGAGGAGAAATATCCATGAGGTTCAATTCCTTGGTGTTCACACCCACCAAGACGTTTTTACCCAGGATTTCCTGAAACCACTCCAAAAAAGCTGCAAGACGAGACCTGGACACCAAGATTACTTAACACCCCGGGCCTTCCACATCCTGCTTGGACACAAAACACCAGGCTTAACCAATCCCAGCCATTGTCCACCCTGCAAAAAAGAATTTTCTTCTCCGAGGAACATGAAAAGACATGACGGAGTAGCAAGAGGTGGGGCCTGCTTTGGAGCTCCTTCAATTCTTTTATAGCTCAACGAGAGTCGTTTCTCAAGTAGATTTGGAACTGGGGACGGAATCGGTGCATGGCAAACCACCGGGACGTGTGACATCGGTGAACAGTGGTGACAACCCAGTGGCCAGACAACGAGATCTGTGCAAGATGAAGGTGTTTCTGTCTCTTCTGTTGGCTGCTATCACTTGCATGGATTTGGGTGAGTTCCTGCTCGGATTTATCCAGACTCCTTCGGGAGATGCAGTGTGATGGGATAGGATGCGCCCTGTTCCCTCTGAAAGCCACGTCTCTGACTTTAGGCAGTTGTCAGGAAAAAAAAATCTGTCTTTGGAATATTTCCATATGTTCAGGATGGTGATGGTGTCATTGGGATTATCAGATCAGGCTCCTTAGGAAGTTTCACAAGGCAGAGTGTGATTAAACCATGTCATTCCTTTAATGCGAATTCCCACTCTCACTTTTTCCATGTTAGTGCTCTATCTCAGTCTCTCTTTTTTTAACATTATTTTAAACTTTCTCTACCTTTTTTGATACTTAACCCTGGATGTCAGTTCCATGCAGCGTGTGTGGGAGCTCTCCAAAAATGTTACATGTGGGATTTATCCAATTTTAGCTGTTAGAAATGGGAAGGATGGGCTGGGATACTGCTGGAGGCCCAGGTACTCCAGGGTTGATGTTTATCATAGAATCATGGAATGGTTTGGATTTGGAGGGACCTTAAAGATCAAAGTGAGGCACTGGAACAGATTATCCCAAAAAGTTGTGGATGCTCATTCCTGGAAGTGTCCAAGGCCAGGTTGGGCTGGGCTTGGAGCAGCGTGGTCCAGTGGAAGGTGCTGCTGCCCATGGCAGGGGGTGGAATTCCATGATCATAGAGGTCCCTTCCAACCCAAACCATTCTGTGATTCCATTCCATGATCCCATGATCCTCCCTCCATCCTTTCTGTCTGTCCCTTGTTTCTACCACCACACCAACCTCTTGGACAAAAATTGATGATCCCAAGCTTTGTTGGTGTTCTCCAGGATGCCCAAGGTAATTCATGAGCAGGATCAGTCCAGGATCTGTGACGGTTCATTGGGATATTCTTAGATCCAGACAGTGCCAGGTCTGATTTTATCTGTGCCTGTCTATGGAGCTCTGTCAGGATTTTTAAACTGCTATTTATTTCCTTATTTTGCAAGGACATTTTCAGTTCTTCCCTCCTTGCTGAGCAGACTCTGCAGGGGAGAAACAGGTGGTGGCTTGTTTAGTTTTCTCTTCAGAGAGGAGCACAAATCCTGTGGTTGGGTTTGTCCAGCATCCTGAAATGTGAGACTAAGAGCGATGCTTCCTCCTAAAGATGAGTTTCACAACTGTCAGACGTGAATTAGTGCAAACAAAGCATCAAGTCGTGATGGGCAAAGCAGGAGAATAAAGTTTGCTTTAGCAGGAAAATTGCTGTGTTTGTTTAAAAAGGGCTTCTTTTTCTGGCTCATTAATTAGGATGGTGTCTGTTTTCACAGGGTGACTTGTTTGCCTGAGCCTGCTGACATCCCATTGGAGCTGTGCTGGGAGAAGCTGAATAATTTCTCTTTTTTAGTGAGGTTTTAAGAAATTTCAGTGGGAATGTCACACACACAGGGTGACAAGGGCTTCCCAGACTGAAGAGGGGCTGTTGGGGTGTGATGGCACCAAAATACATCAGTGTGGTTGTAACACACACTTTGAGGTGTCTGCTGGGGGGTGGAAGAGAGCACCTAGAGAAGAGAACGCAGATCAAGTGTTGGGTTCCTCAGAAAATCCCACAGAGAGGAAAATATCCTGAAAAACCTGTCAAAAAATGGCTTTTTTTGATGATAGGAAGCACCAGACACTGTTTTGATTTGATATCTTTAGCTTTGAGTGCTCTGTGTCACAGAAATCTGAGTTCTTCAGTGGTTTTCTCCAAAGTTTCTCCATCTCAGAAGACTTTAGGCACTGAAAGATTTGGGCTGTGGTTATTCTGTGGTTGTAGGAGCTGAGAAGCACCTGCAGCTCTCAAGGGCTTTACAGCCTAACAGGGATGAGGAACTTCTCTGAAGTAGTGAGGGACAAGGCAGGAGGAGCTCGCTCAGGATGGATTTGGAGTCTTGAGTAACAAATTTTGTGTCTGTGGTCTCTGCCTAGAGCAGAACTTGTCACACAGAATCCATTCATGGTGCTGCTGTCTGGTTTAATTCTTCTCTGTGAGGGTGGTGAGGCCCTGGCACAGGTTTTCCCAGAGAAGCTGTGGCTGCTCCATCCCTGGAAGTGTCCAAGGCCAGGCTGGAGAGGGTTTGGAGCAACCTGGGATAGTGGAAGGTGTCCCTGCTCATGGCAGGGGTCTGGGACTGGAAGAATTTCAGGTCCCTTCCAACCCAAACTGTTCCACAATTTAAAATAACCCCTCACACATTCTTCTCACAAACCCAGAATCTCAGCACAAGGGGAAGGGTTGTGCTCAGTTTGTTCTCAGTTTGATGGAGACAGATTCCTTCTGTCTGAGACACCCTCCCAGCCTTTGGGAAGAGCTGGCAGAGTGGATAGCACCAGAGGAAATTCTCACTGCTGCAACTCACGCCCAAGTCCGACTTTTTTGTGTGTGCATCCAGATCCTTCGCCAAGGGGACAAACCTGACAAAGCTGACAAATTTCTGTGATAAAGTGGCTGACCTGGTAGACAAGGGATGAGCTGTAGATATTTTTCTACCTGGATTTTGAAGGACTTTGATGCTCTCTCCTATAAGATCATGGAATCAGGGAATGGCTTGGGTTGGAAAGGACCTACAGATCATCCAGTTCCACCCCCTGCCATGGCAGGGACACCTCCCACTATCCCAGGTTGCTCCAAGCCCTGTCCAACCTGGCCTTGGACACTTCCAGGGATGGGAGGTCCACAACCTCTTTAGGAAACCTGTTCCAAAATCCTTATGGACAAGCAGTTGAGGCATGGGCTGGGTGGACATTTCTCTTCTGAGGAAAAGCTGGGACTTCTCAGGCTGGAGAAGTGAAGGTTCAAATTGGGAATCTTACAAATATCTGTAAATTCCTGAAGGGACAGAGCAAAGAGGACAGAGCCAGGCTCCTTTCAGTGATTCCCTGCCAGGACCAGGCAAAGGACACAAACTGAAACACAGGAAACATCAGGAAACACTTTATGACTGCCAGGTTGACTGAGCACTGGCAGAGGTTTCCCAGGGAACTTGTGGAATCTCCATCCTTGGAGATGTTAAAACCCTACCTGGAGATGGTCCTGAATTAGAGGCTTTAGTTGGTCCTGCTTGAGGGCAGGGATTGGGCTGGTGAAGCTCCAGAGGCCCCTTCCAAACTCCCCCATTCTGTGATTCTGGGAATTTGGGAGTCTGGGATCTCTTTCTGATGCTCTTCTAATGTCAAGGAGAGATGTAGATCCAGAAAACAGAGAAATAAATCAGCCCAAGCTCTTTCTTGTGTCACGGGGTCTCCTGTCTGTGTGGATCTGTCTTGTTTGACTCATCATAAGGGGTCTGAACCTGACCTGAGGCTGTGCTTTGACCACCAGACCTTTGTGTTTCTCATCCCCATCAGTCCAAACATGTCCTATTATTCCACTTCCATTCTCAGAATGATTATTTTGGAAAATCCCTCCTGAAAAATACCTGGAGGGGCACAGACAGGATCCACACTGAGGCCATCCTCAAGTTTTCCATCCTCCTTTTTTTCCCTCCTCACAGGACACTCCTTGCAGTGTTACACGTGCAAGGAATTGACCCCAGTTGAGGAGTGCCTGACAATTGTGAACTGCACAGAGAAGGAGCACATATGCAAGACCACGATCTATTCCCGGGAGGACGGTAAGGACAATTCCTTCTTTATCCATACTTTTAACAGGAATCAGTATTTCGACAGTGCTGGTGTGGAGACCAGTTCCTCTTTCCGCTTAAAAAGTGGAGAAGATCTCCCATGGGAGCTCCAGCTCTCCTGCTGTTGTGGGAAGCAGTGTTTTTGTGAGGGAATATTTGGTGAATGCAAGCTCCTGGCTAATGCTCAGAAATGAGATTTTAACTTTTTTGCAGGGTCATGTGGTGATAGGGAAACAGGGAATGGCTTTAAACCTAAAGAGGGTGAGTTTAGATTAGGATTTTAGTGAGTTCGATTTAGGATGTTAGGAAGAAATGGCTCCCTGTGAGGGTGGGGAGGCCCTGGCAGAGGTTTCCTGGACAAGCTGTGGTGCCCTACCTTTGGAAGTGTCCAAGGCCAGGTTGGACAGGGCTTGGAGCAATCTGGAATAGTGGAAGGTTTCCCATGGCAGAGAGGTTGGAATTTGACAGTCTTTATTTCCTTTCCAGCCCAAACCATTCTATAATTCCATGACACCAACTCCTGGTCATCAGAAGACAAAAGACAGTGGTGATGCTCTCCCCTGTTTTTCCCATTCCTAACAGTGCCTGCTTTTTTCCTTTGCCATAGTTTATCCTGCCCCGGAAGTCTCGACTGTCACCAAGATGTGCTCCTCTGTTTGCGAACCCTCTGACGTGGATGGCATCGGGATGACACATCCTGTCAGCTGCTGTTTCTCTGACCTGTGCAACTTTGATGGTGCAGCAAGTTTGGGGATCAGCGTTGTGCCAGTTGGGATCCTGGCAAGTTCCCTCTGTGCCTTTTTCTGGACTAGACTGTGAGGGGACGGTGGGAGTTGTTTATTCCAAAAATTCCATGAAGAAAGTAAGCCCCCACCAGCCCAGCTTTCCATGTGGATGCCTCATGAACAACACTCAACAGCTCCCAAAAATTGCTTTGCTTTTGTTTTTGTTTTTGTTTTTGTTTTTGTGGGTTTTTTTTTAATATCCACACTTTTCCCACAACTAAGAGAGAAGCAAAACTCAGGAAGCTCCAGCTCAATGTTTTAACTGATTTTTCAACAACTGCCCTAAAATTAACTGTGGAGTTTCTTTGCTGTGCAGGTCTGGTTGGGTTTGAAGTAAAAAAATCAAATGTGTGAAGTATATTTAAGGCAGAAAACCTTGAGAAGAGCTTTCCCTATCTCCTTAGAGCAGGTCCTCTCCAGGCCATCATTTTCTGCTGTTCTTTCTAGATCTCCTTCTTTATACCCAAAAAATTAAGGAGACATTTCTGTGTCCAAAATATGAGGCAGGAGATTGAACTTCCCATGCCAATGATCTGTTCCAGGGAGGTTAAAATCTCATGTTCTCTGTACCCTTTTGAGCAGAATAAAAAGAATCTTGTGTTAAAACGGTTGTAATCACATTTATTTTTCCTTTTTTTTATTTCCAAACTCCGTCTTTCAGTTTTGTTTAACAGTTAACAGGGTTGGGTTTTGGGGTCAGTCGCACAGCAGATGGATGAGACATTTCCCATTATCCCTCACTGTAAGTGACTTTCCATCAACATTTCTTCTGTCAGCTCTCCTTGTACAAATCTATCTTTACTGGGAATAAAAATCTATCTTTACTGTACAAATTTATCTTTACTGAATTTTCCCTGAATTCCCTGAATTCCTTGTGTGTTGTTCCGGGCTCCTACATTTTGATCCCTCCTGCTCTGGTTCAGCATTCTCCTATAATCCCCTTTCCAAGGTCCAGCAAAAATATCCTCCTCCAATTATCACCCTGCTCCTGACATTTGGGATAATCAATCCAATAAATATAAAAAAAAAAAACTCATCCATGTGGCACATGTGGTTTCCAAGAGAGGTGGCACAATTCCCATCCTTGGGAAGTTTTCATGGCCTAGATGGATGAAGTCCTGAGAAACCTGGGCTGATCTCAAAACTGCGAGCTTGGAACAGGAACTTGGGTTAGGAACATTTTGAGGTTGCCTTTCCAACCTGAGCTCCCTGTAAATCATTATTCCAATGGGATCACTGGAACACAAAAACCATCATTTCCAGGCGTTCTACAAGGAACACACACTGAGAAGAAATTCTTCCCTGGGAGGATGATGAAGCCCTGGCACAGGTTTCCCAGAGAAGCTGTGGCTGCCCCATCCAAGGCTGGGTTGGACAGGGCTTGGATCAATGGGGGATAGTGGAAGGTGTCCCTACCCATGGCTGGGGGTTGGAACAAGATGATCTTGAAAGTCCCTTTCAACCCAAACCATTCCATGATTCCATGAAACTCTGAAAACTCCTTGGTGGGGACTTCTCCAGCTCTGCTGAAGCCACAGATCCTGAAGCCAAGTGGGTTGACCCCAGAGATGCCACCTGGGATAAAACCAGGAAGTCCCAACACTCGCCCCACGATTTCATTTGGGGTAAGCAGTGAAATGGTTTTCAATTTCCTTCCGTGTTTCAATTTCCTTTGTCCTTCAGCCCTCCCATTTATGACTCCCTTGAACCACTGAGATTTTTTTGAGGTCCACACCCTCCAAAAAATCATCAGGCACGGCTGATTGCAGCCACCTCTCAGGTGGCTCCGTAGCCGTCATCGGTTTGAGGAGCCGCGTGAGGAGGAGCTGATCCTCCCCTCCCTTCATTGGCCGCGGATGCCTCACCCCTTTGATCTCTGGCCAGTTTGGCAGCGTGTTTCACACATTCTGGCTGTTCCCTGCAGAGATCATGGCTGTGGAGGAGATCTGGTCTGAAAGGCAGAAAATCTGTGTGGGTGAGGCTTTGGAGTCCCTCCCCCTGGAGTGAAGCGGAGCTCTCCGAGCTCACAGGGTGATGCTTTGTGGTTAGACATCAACCTGAACCTCTCTGTGGTTTGTTATCTTTTCTGATATAAAAGTAAATATATTAATTAATATATTAACTCTGTTCCACCTGGTGTGAAGTTGTCCTCAACTTCCTGCTTCTGGAAATGTCTCTGATTATTTATTTCCCCCAAATAGCCACAGAAGGATTTTTTTTGTTCGTTTTTGCTGAAATTTAATTCCCTCCTCATCCAGTTGACCTCCAGGGCCATCTGTTTTTTCTGATCCTCATTCCTGGGGGCTGTTTAAAGCTGTCCCTGAAGGTTTTCCTGCATTTGTTTAAGAATGAGTCTTTTGCTGCTTTTTTTCTCTCCCAAGCTCTCCCAACACTTAGGGTTTGCCTCTTGTCCTGTCACGGTGAATCTTTGAAGAGTTTTGGCTCAGTCTTTTCTAGACCTTTTTTGAAATGCTTGGAGAGGACAAGGGTTCATGTTTCAGACAAAAGGCAAGGAGAACTTCAGGGAGAGATCAATAACTTGTCCAAAAACTGTCTGAGGAAATCGGTCAGGGCTTTGCTTGGTCAGTGGGGACTGGCTTTGGAGCAGACATCCACCCCACACCTTCCTGACTCTTGTATGGAGCTGGGATGAGTTGCCACCTAATTTTTTTGTTAATGGAAATTAATAAAGTAAACTGTGTTTTCCTCCTAGCTCAGCTCAGGCATGAATTCTTGTAGAGCAACCTGGCTCTGGTTTGTTGCTTCAGCTCCCAGCCTGAGAGACCTTCCCAAGGGCCTGGATCTGTCTAAACAGATTCCCTTGGGAGCAGTAGGATTTAGGCAGGACTCTGGATAAACACAACCTCGCTGTACACAGAGCTAAGCTCCCTACAATATTTCTCTGAATATATTTTGGTTTTTTTCCCTGTCCCTAGAGGCAAAAGCAGCTGAATTCCCTCTTGGAAGCCCTTCAGGTAAAATCCAGCTTGGTGACTGCAGGATATAGCTCAGGAATCTGGGAATCAGCAAACAGCCCTGCCAGAATGTTTAACACAGGGATCCTTGTTGTGCTTCCAATCCTCACAGAACAGAATCAGTCCAGTGTGTTTGCTAATTCTTCCTTGGAGGAAGTGTTCCAAGAGGCCAAGGCAGTTGTGATTTCCTGCTGGGGATTGCAGAACCCTTCAGTGACATCCTGAGGAGGAGGCATTGAGGTTTTCTTTTATGTCTCTGGATAAAAATGCCCTTTGCTGCTGCTCCTGAAAATGTGAAGTCTGAATTTCAACAGTGCTTGAGTTGTTCTGTCTGGAAGTTAATCCCTCTAATTCTCTGGGACAGGGACACCTTCCACTATCCCAGGCTGCTCCAAGCCCTGTCCAGCCTCGCCTTGGACACTTCCAGGAATGGGCCAGACACAGCTTCTCTGGGCACCCTGTGCCACCCTCACAGGGAAGAATTCCTTCCCAATATCCATTAACGCTGCCCTCTGACAGTGGGAAGCCATTCCCTGTGTCTTGTCCCTCCATCCCTTATCCAAAGTCCCTCTCCAGCTCTTTTGAAGCCCCTTTAGGCACCCAAAGGAGCTCTGAGATCTCCCTGGAATCTTCTCTTGTCGAGGTGAACACCCCCAGCTCTCCCAGCCTGTCCATACAGTGCCACCTAACTTTCCTGGAAAATAAACAAAAAACTGGATAGCTGTACCCAGAGTGAGCATCCCAGTTTGCAAGCAGAGAAGTTATTTTCAAAATCCAGGAAGCTCTTTTCAAAACTGATTTTAAAAACAAATCTGGATGGCTTCCTTCACTCCAAGGAGGATTCCCGTGGTTATATAAGAAGATTATCTTTGACTTCAGGGCTGTGCCAACGTGAGTCAGGCCCTCAAGGGCAGGGCTGTGTCACCAGGCCGTGGTTATGGATTTGCAAATCCTTGCTCCCTGTGGCAACCCCACCATCCCCTTTGCAAACAAACTGGGAAGGACTTGTAGCCAGCGCAGGTATCCAAAGGAGAATGGAAACTCTTGCTGATGTTTGGAAAGATATCCAGTTGGATGTGACAGCAACTGAGGTGTAGTGAAAGGTGTTTTGGGGATAAAGCAGAAATAAAAGGAGTTGCCTCCCAGTATGGATCCAGATCTGGAATTATACATGGGGTTGGAAGGCAGCTCTGGAGTCTGTGGTCCAACCCCCTGGGCTGGTCTGGGGGACAATTCAGCTGCTTTTCCCAACATGTGGATGGAAGTGATGTTCCAAAACCCATTTCTGGTGAATTTTAGAGCTTTATAGACTTTTCTCAGGCTATGGTAAGATGAAGGTGGGGTGGGAACTGAGCCGTTATTCATGGATGAACAATATTTCATGGGATAATAGGATGGTTTTAGTTGGAAAGGACTTCAAGATTACCCAATTCCCCCCCCCTGCCATGGGCAGGGACACCTCCCACTATCCCAGGTTGATCCAAGCCCTGTCCAACCTGGCCTTAGACACTTCAAGGGATGGGGCAGCCACAGCTTCTCTGGGCAACCTGTGCTGGAGCCTTGCCACCCTCACAAGGAAGAATTCCTTCCTAAATTCCAATTTAAATCTACTCTTTCTTTCAAGCAGAATTGTTTCTGTTTGCTGGGACGTGTTTGCAACTTGATTTTTTGGAGTAATTAATAATTTAAATCTCTTCACAAACCACAGAGTTTTTTAGTTTATGAACTTTTGCAAAGGGCTTTGGTTCAGTGTCACACAGGACGGGTTTATGACATGGCTTCCTTGACTCTAAAATAAGAGGAATATTTATCAGCCAGATTTGATGCTGGAGTTTTTCTGTCTAAATTCAGCCTCTGAGCTCCTCAGAGGAAAAGTTGTTGTAGAGCTTCAAAGCCTTGTTCCAATAATTTGTTATCTTGGCAATGAACCTTTCACAGTGCTTCCATTTGATTGTATCCAAGGAATTCAGGACACTTTCCAGGTGCAAAGTTTTCCTGAGAGAAGGATCTCACAGAAAGCTTGGCTGGAAATGTTGCATTCTCCACCCCTCAAAACCAAGGTCTGGATGCCCAGTGCATCCTTGTCCCAGTTATCAGCCAGAATTAGAATATGCAGCTATTTATAAGGAAAACCTACACCTGGATCCCAAAAATAGAGTGGGATAAAGCTTCGTGAGGAATTAAAAAAACCATTGGAAATAACAGTGCTGCCTTTCAACAGCTCAGGTTTGTCATGGGTCTGCTTTCCTTAAAAAGCTGTTTTCTCCAGTGGTGACTAATTCCATGCATCTTTCCAGACCTGTAGAATGGGAGGTTACAGCCCAGGGACAGAACTTTTGAGTTTCCAGAAGAGAAGCAATGCTATAAATGAGGAACAGGAATGGTTCAGCCTCATTTCTCCTTCTGTGATCAGGAAAAAAATGATCCCACTCTGGACTGGACCTGCCTGGGCTGCAGAGAGGAACCTGCTGCCACCCATCCCCAAAGGATACTCATTCCCTTGGGATTGGGTGAACCCAGGACATGGTGGGGACATTTCCAGGGGTTATTTCTACCTCGGTGCTGGGAGGAGGTGACTTTGTCACTCCTTGTCCCCAAAAACAAAGCATGAGGATCTTGGAGCCAATCCAGCTGCAAATATCTGGGGGCTTGTAGTCAGCTCCTACAAACTCCTAACAGCCTCATTAAGCTCAGGTGCACCTAATCCTTAATGAACCAATAATGTTGTCACATGTTGTTCTGGAGTTTGGATGATTACAGGATTCCATAAAAACCCTTCTTTGGCCTCCAGGGCTGGCAAGAAGCTGCCAAAATAAATGAGGTTATTGAGCAATGAGAGAGAAACAAAAACACAGCTCCATCCATCCATCCATGCTCCTGCTGTCCTGGATTTCCCAAAAAAACCCAGCCACTCCCTAGGGCTCCTAATCCCAACACTGCTGGCACGACAGTTCAGAGGTTGGGACATGGATCAGGATGGATTTCATCACTCTGGCTCAGATTCCTGGGAATTCTCAGCTTGAACAGAGCTTCCCTGAGCAGTTCAGGGTGGGGGACCCAGCTGTCTTCTTGTGGGGTGGAGGATGGCTGAGGTCTAAAGCTTGGAAAAATCCATGGAATCATGCCAAGTGGAGAGATGACACTGAATAAAATAGCTGGATGAAAGAAAAAAAGAGGTGCTGAATGCCTCAGACTAGAAATTAGGAGGGATTTCTTCACAGAGAGGGGGGTCAAACACTGGGACAGGCTTCCCAATGGTGTTCCAAACCTGTCAGTGCTTAAGAAATATTTGGATAATGCCATTTATAATAAGGTTTAACTTTTGATCAGTCCATAGGTAGTTGGGCAGTTGGATTAGATGGTAATTGTAGGTCATTTGTAACTGAAATAGCTTCTCTTCTCTTCTCTTCTCTTCTCTTCTCTTCTCTTCTCTTCTCTTCTCTTCTCTTCTCTTCTCTTCTCTTCTCTTCTCTTCTCTTCTCTTCTCTTCTCTTCTCTCTTGGCTTTTCAAAGCAGCCTTCTGCTAGGAATTGCATTTCATTTCAAAAAAAAAAAGGGAACACCAGTGGGACTCTCAGCTGTGTTTTTCTATGGAGTAAGGATTCATGAATTACCTTTATAAAGGGGTAATACTGTAGCTCAGATATTATCTGAATAAAACATCTCAGCTCCTTTATCCAACCCAGGAGACAGAAAGCAACAGATCCTCCAAGGACCCTTTTTGTGATGCTCCTCTAACTGGTGACATCGTGCACACAGCTTGGATTTCTCGAGGTGACAGTCACAAATAATGATAATTATTGTACTTGGAGTGCTGATCTCCCAAGAGCAGATCAGAACAGACTGGAGCCCATGGAAATACCACCCAAGAGCAGGGAGAAGAAGAGCAGTAATTTATTCTCCATGTGGTTTTTTGACCATCACATCTGTGAAAGTCTGGAATATGAGCCACAAAGATGCACAGATTTCAGATGAGTTTTTTTCTTCGAAGAAGAAATAAGAAATAGGATAGAAATAAGGGTGGGATTTGACTTCCAGAAGATCAGGAGACCCTAGGCATGAGCTCCTTGAGTAGTAAGAGCCCCTTGAGCTACCAAGACTGGCTCTCTGTGCTTGAAGAACCAGGCTGTGACATTTTTGCACAGAGCTGGAAAAGCAAAAATAAAATTTCAGAAACCCCTTTTGTGATCCAAGGGCACCAGCAAGCATAAAACCCTTCCTAGTTGCATCCCCAAAGTTCTTAAGCTGACCATGGATGGTGGATGATGGCATTTTGTTTAAAACCCCTCATTTTGTGGGGAAAAGTCAGATATTTTGCTATTCACTCTCCCCTCCTTTCCAGGCTGACTTTCCTGCTCTGCTGTGAGTGCGTCAAAGTCTGTCACCATCTCCCGGGTGTTTGTTTCTGTTTCAGATTTGGGTGGCATCTCCCAACACGGTGACAGCTGTCTTGATGCTAAAAACACCTCTTCCCCCATGGCTTCTCTCCCTGGAGATGGGCAGCAGCCAGGAAAGATTAGGAACAACGTCTGGCTTGTTTTCAGCCCAGCTTTGTAAGGACACGGCTCATCTGATCCTGGTTTTGTGTGTGAGCAGGTAATGACACAAAGCTGCTGCTTTGGATTTGCTGCATGGAAGGAGTTTCTGGAGGCCCTGTCAATTTCAGGAAACAGATTTTTGGGTGCAAAAGGTTCTGTTAAATCTTCCACTAGGACTGAAGACACCTTTTTAAGGATTCAGAAGGTCTGTGAGGAAGAACAACATCAAAGCACGTTGATAATCAGCTCATGGTGAGCCTGTTCCCAGGAATCCCACTTTGGATCGATGTTCCTCACTGGGAGCAGTGGCATCTCCCATCCCTGCTGGTTCCCAACCACCCTCTGGAATCCTGCCACTGCCCAGGGCACAGTTTCGACTGGCAGATTTCCACCCGCCCCCGGGATTTCACGGAGGCAAAGCCTTCAGCCCCAGCCCTTGTCTGTGCCCGGTCCAGGGAACCCAGGGAGCAGCCAAGGAATGTGTGGAGCAGCAGGCCTCAAAGAAGGAGCAGAGCTTCTCCCAGTCATCCCAAGCTCCTCACTCTGCTCCTCTGGTGAGATTTTTGGAGGTGTCCTGTGCAAGGCCAGGAGCTGGACTCGATGATCCTTGTGGGTCCCTTCCAACTCAGGGTATTCTGTGATTCCATGATTCTAAATCCAAAGGTGCTGCAGGAGCAAATGCACCGACACTGGAGTGCCTTGACTTCACTCATCCTGCTTTTCCAGGAACTTTTTTATATCTCCTTCCCTGATTATTGAGTGAAAGCCATTTCTTTTGCAAGGATGTGAAGGGATGGATGTCTCAGTCCCAACAAGACAGGAATAACTACTGCTCCTGGATGATGAGTCCAGGGCAAGGCTGGGCATTAAAACAAGGTTTGAATTGTGCCTCAGTACAGGGTATCACTGCTCGTGTGACAGGGGACACATCAAATTGTCCTTGGAATGGGCAGGAAATACCTGAAGACATGGAAAATGTATTCACCCCTTGTATTACACAGGCCTGGAGTGCCAGGACAAGGGGGAATGGCTTCCCACTGTCAGAGGGCAGGGATAAATGGGATACTGGGGAGAAATTCTTGGCTGTGAAGGTGAGGAGGCCCTGGCACGGGTTTCCCAGAGAAGCTGTGGCTGCCTCATTCCTGGAAGTGTTCCAGGCATGGTTGGACAGGGCTCGGAGCAACCTGGGACAGTGGAAGGTGTCCCATGGCATGGGGCTGGAATTTGATGATTTTTACAGACCCATCCAACCCAAACCATTCCATGATTCCATTAAGAGACCTGCTGGCCAAAGGCAGCCTGTAGGATTTTTGTTGACATTCTGGAGCAGGTTTTTGGCACTCTCATCCATGGATTTCATATGTTTTGGTTTTCAGTTCCCTGTAACATGTTGGATCTCATGGCTTCCAGCAATTTGCCCAACCATGAGCTGGTGCAAAATCATTTCCCCCCAAGGCACAACATCCCCACCCACATTTACTGAGGATATTCAGAAACTTAAAGCTCAATCCTAAAAAAATGTGTGGCTGGACCAAGCCTGGAGCCACCAATGTGTGACCATTCCCATCTGTCCAACAGGGGCTGAGGGATAAAAGGGATCAGGAACCAGACCAGGGCACAGAAGGATTAAAACACATCCTGTGTGTTTTCCAACCGGATGGGAATGTGCAGAGTGCAGCCCCAGGTCTGTGCCGGAGGTGGAGCCCACCCAGACCATCTGCCCCAGCCTTTTGCAACACTCTGAGCATCTCTCTTGTATCCAAGTGACCCAAAATGACTTTTCTAAATTAAGATCCCAACCACCACGCCGTGCTCCTCTTCCTTCCCCCTCAACACATCTGCTGCTGACACTGAAAGTTTCTTTTCACCTCATTTTTAGGCTTTGTTTTCAGGCCTGGGGCTGTACAGAATAAAGAGGGAAAGAGGCTTCTCTGTTCCTCTGGAATTAGGGATGTGAGAGTCAAGCAGGAGAAAAATGAAGATATCCAAGGGAGGATGTGCTGCCGTGTCAGAGGCAGATGCTCCAAGCCCTCCAAACCCTAATAGGGAAAAATAGCTCTATTTTAAGACCGGAAAAAAGTGCACATGATAGGTTTGAGATGAGAAATAATTTGGGAGTGATATTGAAAATGATATCACTGCTGCTGTACTTCAGCGCTGCCAGGCTCATTCCATAATTAATAACTCCTTCAGATGGAGTGACTTTCCTTTGAGGGTGCAGAATTAAACATTTAAATCCCTCTCTGTAAATACAAGGCTGTGGCAGAGCTCTCCAGAAGCCTCGCAGCTACACTCTAATGTATATTTATATTCTAGATAAGTATTTTTAGCAAGAACTACAAGTCCTCTCTCTATTTGATGACATCAGAGCTCTGTTTTACATGCAATGTCCTGACTGCAAAAAATATCCCCTTCTTTTTCCTGCTCTTGGAATATTGCAATAATTTCTGCCCTTGTCTCATCTCTCTTTCATGTTTTATGTGTGTTCCAAGAGGGCTGTGTGGGGCTTTTTTCCTCTCTCTCGCTCCCAAAGATGATAAAATATATAAAATTTTTCAAAAACGAAGCAGCCAAACAGCTCCTGGTGTTTCCCACCTCTGCAATCGGGGCATGCTGGGATAACAACCACCACTCATGGCCTGACCATTGTCCTGCTGTGGAAAGCAGCCAGAAATGATCCCTGCTGGAAAACCCAGTCCTTTAAATATTAATCCTGCTGTTCCCATGATGCTTCTCTGAGAATCCTGCTCAGAGCAAGCCAGGATTGAACCTGGGTCCTCCTTCAGTTTAAATCCAAGCTGGGTGTTTTGTCTTTCCAGAGAAATTATCTTTTGGAATGCCCACTCCACCTTCCAGAATCGTGGAACTCACAAGAAAAGGCTACTCAAGGCTCATACCTAGCCCTGATTTTTGGCTGGAGGTGGGACTCAACAGGGTATCCCAGGTGGAATATCCTCACAGATGAGCCTCTCTTGTTCTTTACTCTCTAATTTCTGGGTGGAAAAAAGCACTTCAGGATTGTAACTGGAAGCAGGAGATGCAGATCAGGAAAAAAAATCCTCCCTGTGAGGGTGGGGAGGCCCTGGCACAGGTTGCCCAGAGAAGCTGTGGCTGCCACATCCCTTGAAGTGTCCAAGGCCAGGTTGGATGGGGCTTGGAGCAACCTGGGATAGTGGGAGATGTCCCTGCCCATGGCAGGGGTTGGAATTTGATGATCTTGAATCTCCCTCCCATCACCCAAACCACTCCATGACTCTGCATACCTCTAATGCTGCCCCACATTTGCAGAAGGGCTGGAAGGCGGTGGAAAAGGCAATTTTTTTGACCAGATAAAGCACAAGGCACTGAGGAATGCCCTCAAATCTGGAGATAAAATCTCTGCATGTGCTGGGAAGAACAAGCCCTCAGACGGACAAGAAAAATCCTTCAGCAGAGCAACGTCAGCGCTGGATTCCGCAGGCTGTGAAGCCTCACCCAGCAAGGCCGAGAGGTTGCAGGTCTTTTTCTGGCCCTTTGGAGACACATTTTTCTGTTCTATTTTCTCCAGCCTATATTTAAACTTCTCCCTCCCCGTGTCCACTCGACCCAGTGACGCAAAAATCCGGCCAGGCCTTTGAATCTCCTGCATTTCCTGGGGCAGGGGCACTTGCTGGGTTTAACTCCTAAGGGGCAAAGGGAGAGATAAATAACAGCAATAACCAAAGAAACAGCAAATTGGATTTTTTTAAGTGCTCCCAGTGATGCCTGTTCAGCCTTGTGGCTGCCACAGTGCAAACAGGTGACTTGTAACGCAAAAAAAAGGCCATTTTGTACCCCTGTGTGAAGGGTTTGTCACCTCTCCTAATCAAGGAATGTATTAGAGGTGCTTTGAAGGTAAAAATCTGCTTCTGAGTCTGTTTTGGCTCCAGTAGAAACTCATGGATCACGTTGGCAGGTAAGTCCTGGGTGACAGGAGGCCGGGAGGGGCAGGATGCTCACAGCCAGCACTGGTGACACCAGGGGACAGTCCCCACAGGGAGCATCTTTGGACCACAGCATGGTCACTCCCAGCCTCCTGTTGGCCTTGCTGCTGAGCTCAGGCATTTCTCTTTTGCTCCCTAAAACCCTCCCAGTTCTCCCATATCCCAAAAATCCTCCCAGTGCATATCCCAAAAATGCCTCCTGTCCCACTGGACTACATTTTACCCTTCTCCTACTCCTTTTCCAGCAGGGGTAGCCTTAAATCTGACTTTTCCAAGGAGGATTTTTGCACTCCTGTGCGCATCCCTGTGTGTGGTTTTCTCCCTGTCTGGCACAGGGCAGTTTGGGAGCTGAAAAACAAGCCAGAAACCCTCTCCCTGCACCCTGTGCTGCCCCACATTCCTTTCCCATGGGAATATCGAGCACAAAAGAAAGATGCTGCAGGCTGAAAAACAGAGAATCCAACTTTATTTATGAAATTCTCACCTAGAAGGGAACCCTCACCCTTCTGGTCCTTCTGTATCCAGACCCTGCCCCATCCACGGGTGGAAAGCAGAGCCCAGGATCCTGCAGAAAATGTGGAAAGGCTGCTGGAGACAGAGCTGGAAGCCAGGATAAAAAAAAAGGAATGTGATCTGAGGATGGCAAGGATGGGGATTTGCTTCTGGCCTGACACATCCGGCTGGTTTTGAAGCGGGGAAAAACAGAACAGAGTGGGAAGCAGGGGCTGGTGCTCTGTGTCTGTGAGGGTGGGTGGAATACTGGGATTTGAGTAACTTCCAATTATTTCCTCTCCATGGCATTTGCTCCCTGTAGATCTCAGCATTGCCAGGGGGTTTTCAGTGTTTTAGTGGAGCTCTGAGGGTTTCACCTCCAGGAAAAAGGGCTCACCATCCTCCTGAGCTCTGCCAAGGAATGCAGAATTGTCAGAGTTTTCTTCTAAATGGTACTGAGGCAGACCTTGAGAAATGATTCCCTCTGTGCAAGGAGGAAAAAGAGCCCCCTACTCTGGTTTCTTGTGAAAAGAGAGTGGAAAAGGGGAAAAAAATGGAGGAAAACTAGACTTTGCCACAGTGGAGGTTGCAGGGGTGCTGTGAACACACAAGGATGGTGCACGGGGTGTATCCATGCTCCACTTTAGCCTTGCTTCCCCATCATCTGGATGATCCCTGGTAATAGGAACAGAGGGAATGGCAAATTTCCTGCATCTCTGTGAGCTGGCCACACCTGGCTCATTCATATCTGCTTCCACTCCAGCTGCTTTTGCAGCAGACAGGGCCTCAGAATCAATCCCACATCTGCTCCAAGCAAATCCCAGCTGGGATCCCAGCACTTTTAATGGATTTTTCCCAGAGCCGAGGGTCTGGGATAACCATTATTTTCCCTATCCTGCAGTTTCTAGTCTGAAGGGATGAAGAGAGGGAGAATAAGAGAAGAATTTGCTTGGAATAGTCTTTAAAACATCTGGAAAGGGAAATCTGGGAGCTCCAACTGCAACCTGAGCTCAGGCAGAAGCTGAGGCGGGGGCGTGATTGTCTGGCCAAACTTGGAAATTTGGGTTGCAGGTCTGACCTACCCTGATCTGTCAGTCCAGGGGGTGTTCTGAGCTTTCCAGAAATCCATCCCGTTCCCACATGGAAGCTGAGCCCTTCTGAACTCATTCCTTGGCTCATCCTTGGAATTAAGCTCCAGGTCTCTGCAGTTGCCACCCACACCGTGATGGGCAGGAAGTAACTGGGCCCAGATCCATCTGCTCCTCTCAGTCAGGACATGGCACAGGATTCCCAGAGAAGCTGAAGCTGTGGCTGTCCCTGCATCCCTGGAAGTGTTCCAGGCCAGGTTGGATGGGGCTTGGAGCATCCTGGGATAGTGGAAAGTGTCCCTGCCCGTGGCAAGGGGTTGGAACTGGATAATCATGAAGGTTCCTTCCAACCCAACCCATTCTCTGTGGATCCTGAGGACCAGAAGCAGCTGAAGGTGAGGAACATCCACTTAAACAGCTGGAAACTGGAGATTTGAGGGGTCTAAGTCCAGGTGCCCAAACTCTTGGCTTGAATCCAGCGTCGAAGATGGGGTGAAGCCACACGTCAGTGAAGAAAGACATTCCCGAAGCATCTAAGAGTTCATGAGGCAGCTTGGCAGGGAGAATGGTGGGCTTTCAGCTGGAGCTGGGACACTTGTGACCTCACAGGGAGCACTGGAGGACCGTGCCAGCCACCACGGCCACCAGACCCAGTGCTGCGGAGCTGCTCCTCACCCCACTGCTGCTCCTGGCATCCTCCGTGCAGAGGTCGGTGTAGCAGCAGGATTTGGGCTTTTGGTCCCCTATCCCGTTGAAGGAGAGGCATTCCTCCTCACAGGCCCTGGTCACGGTGATGTTGCCAAAAAAGGGATAACCTGGGAGAGGAGGAGGAGGTGAGAGAGGGGAAAAAACAGGGGAGGAAAATGGGATTTGAGAAACACTGACAGAGGAGGTGTTGGACATCCCTAATCCATGGGTGCCTCTAACCCAGCCTGTTTTTTGTGGGAACAGACCTGCCAGCTCTTACTGCTGACTCTCTCTCACCCTCCTGCTCTTTCCGAAATCATTCCAGCATGGACAAGGGACACAATTCCCTGTAGATGTTTGCACTGTCCATAAATTCAAGGTCCATAGAGATATTGGGGTAGGAAAGGCAACACAGAGGGAACAGGTGCAGTGAGTCCTGATACTTCACTGTGAGGCTCCAAATCTGATGGATTTCTCTCCTTGCCTCTCTAAAGAGGGATAATTTCTCCTGGGTTTTTACAGAGACGTTAAAGGATAATCCAAGCTGGGACTGGGATGGGGAGAGGGAAGTGTGGCCAGCAGATTGAGGGAGGGGATTCTCCCCCCCTGTTCTAGTGAGACCCCACCTGAAGAGCAGGAGCTGCCTCCAGCTCTGGGGTCCTGACACGACAAAGACAGGGAATTGTTGGAGCTGGTCCAGAGGAGGCCATNCCCTGGCACAGGTTGCTCAGAGAATCTGTGGCTGCTCCATCCCTGGAAGTATCCAAGGCTGGGTTGGATGGGGTTTGGAGCAATCTGGTCTACTGAAATGTGGAGGTTTGGAGTTCAATGACTTTAAGCTCTCTCCCAACCCAACCCATCCTGGAATTCTTGGATTTCTCCCCGGGACCCCTCAGGGGCAGTGGTGGGACTCACCTATGTCCGCGGAGTGCAGCGTGGTGGTGCACACGGTGGCTTTCGGGGGACACACGGAGGCTGTCTTGCACTTGGAAATGTCTGTGGGCTCCTTGCACGTGTAACATAGCAGGGACTGGGCTGCAGAGGGGACAGAAGGGCTCTGAGGTGACACAGCAGGGAAGACAGACCCAAATCTGCGGCTTTCTGACCAAAATGCAGCACTGTCCAAAATTAAGCGTGTCTGGAGGCAATGGCAAAGCTTGGATATGCCAGGGGGGAAAAGACCAAATCCCAGCACTGGAGGACAAGGGTAGTGTAGCAGGAGCTGGCCCTGAGCATGACTTTGGAGGCTCAGCAGCCTGAAAAAGAGGGATTTAGAGGGACCTAAGCTTGAGCTTTGGTAGTTCTGAGTATGCTCTGTAAGAGTTCAGCCTGGAGAAGAGGAGGCTGAGGGGAGATTTTTGGGATCTCCAACTTCCTCATGAGGGGAAGGGGAGGGACAGCACTGATCTCTTCTCTCTGGAGCAGTGACAGAACCCAAGGGAATGGCCTGAAACCGTGTCAGGGGAGCGTTAGGCTGGATATCAGGAAAAGGTTCTTCCCCCAGTTAGGCACTGGAACAGGCTCCCCAGGGAATGGTCACGGCATCAAGAGCTCAGGAAGTGTTTGGACAACGCTCTCAGGCACAGGCTGGGATTGTTGGGATGTCCTGGGCAGGGAAAGGAGTTGGACTTTGATAATCCTTGTGGGTCCCTTCCAAATCAGGATATTCCATGATGGTGAAAACCAGCTCCTTCTGCTGAGAGCAGCATTCTCCAGCTGTGACAGTGACAGCTCCCCCATCCCTCCCCTCACAGCAACAGCTCTTTCCTGCTTGTTTAAGGGATATTCTGCAGGAATCAGTAACTGAGAGCAGGATTTAAATTTCAGAGCTGTATCAGAGATCCTGAGGGCTGAGTGTGGCCTCAAAACCACTCTCATCAGGAGCTACTGCTGCTTTTTGAGGAGGTGATGTACAAACCCTTGCTGGCTGCCACCTGAGGGAGGGACATCTCTAAATTTGCAAATCTTGGTCACAGCAGCTCTCAAAACCCTCAGTGTGAGCACTGTCCATCCACAGCCAGCAGACACGGAGAGTGTGGATATTCCAAAGTCCTGCTGGTGTGGCTTGATGACAAAAACCAGCCTGGCTTGAAATTTTCTATCCTACTCTCCTTCCACCGGCTGAAAAACAACCTGCAAGCGTCCAGTGCCATCTATTGGTAAAAATTCACACCGAAGCTGTTTTTTTTTTTGGTCCCGTTCTGTTGTCAGAGGAACTTCTGGGGCTTTGTGATAAGGATAAATATTTTTGAAGGCATTTGCTTGAACACCTGACTTCAGAAGGAATTTTCAAGGCATCTACTCCTCGCAGCAGCTCCTTTGGAAAATTCAGCTGTGGGGTAGAGCCTACACAGTGCAAAACTTCTCTTTCTCATTCCTTAGCTCTTGCTAAGGAATTCAATTCAAAGAGACAATTCCTTGTCTCTTTGCAGAAGTAAAAAGGACTTTTTCATGGGAATATTTCAATTTTCTTGTGGCCATACTCCCTGTAAACAAGGGTGGTGGAGCCATCCCTGTTTATCCCAGCTCAGGACCTCACTAGATCCCTTCCCAATGATCCATGATCCAATCCATGAGGTTGTTTTAAATTTTAACAGAGGTAACACATTATCAACAATCATTTGTATGTCTGTGGATGTGTAGGATGGATGGATGGATGGACAGAGCAGCTCTGGCTTCAGGAACTTGAGAAACTGCCCTGCAACCCTTGGGGTGAGGTGGTTTCCATTTACAAACCTCCACATTTTCATGGATGAGCTGGGAAATGCCTTGGGGGAATGAATCCCAGTTAAAAGCAGGTTTAAGGAAGGAAAACCTCAACCCCCTCATCTTTCACTGACTCCGGGTGGGGCATTTAGAGGACATGGGTTTTGTGGGAAGGTTGCATGGAAGAGGAAAGCCCAAATCCATAAGGACTGGGGCAGGAGAACTGAACAGAGACAGCTCTGCATCCTGATCTGAGCCAATAATTCCCTGTTCCTCACTGTCCAACAGGACCTTCTATTCCTTGATATCAAGCCTCAGGAGTATGAATGGTCACAGACACATCCCTCAGCCACAACAGGGGGGCCTAGACCAGCTGCTTCCCTCTGGATCATCCCAAAAAAATTAATTCTGCTTGATTTCAACTATAAAACAAATGGGGTTGATAACTCTGTTTCCATAAAATTCTTTGAGACCTTGGGTGGTTTCTCAGAAATTCCATTAAATCCAGGGCAGGAATTCAGATGGAGATGTTTGATCCCTGCCCAGGCTGCCTTTCCTTTGAGATCTTCCAGGGTCCCATGGAAACAGCCTGAGGATCTCTGGGGCCCATGGGCTGTGGGTTAAACCCCTCGGGGGTGGTGTCATCCCTGGAATGCCTGTTCCAGGCAGGGATGTGGCTGCAGTTGGTCACATCTGCATGGAGGAAGGACACAGCGATGGCCAAACCCTGCTGCCAGCTTGCCCAAGATCCAGACCCATCACAGACCCAGGGGAATTTCCCATTTCCACCTCTCTTCTGAAATAAAGGAAAATCCTGGAGCTGGGGGTTTAATAAAACTTTCCAATCTCCTTGGAGTTATTTCTCAGGCCCCCACCCTTATCTGTATTGAAGTTTCACCTTCTGGCTTTCAGCACTTCCAGCAGCCAGCTGGGAGGTTTTAGGGATGTCAGGAGTTCGGGATGAACATTCCTGAAGGGACAGGGTGGAAGCTCAGGTAGAGGCTGGCACTTCAAGCTCTTGCCCAGGCTGGTCCTGCCCTTGTCCCCTCCATCCCTGGGTGTGGGTGACAGGTATCCAAAGGATGTGCATCGCTCCCAGTCAGGCATCACAGCTCTTCCCACCAGGAATGCATCTCCCCTTTCCCATTTCACGCTCTCCTTCGACCTTCTTCAATACAAAAGGCATCATTTCCCCTACCTGGGGGTTACCAGGCCTTCCCCCTCCCTGCCCTCCCAGGAATTTCCGAGGGTGGGGGGGCCCTGGAGTGTTGGGAATGAGAAGCTCTTACCCAACTCCACGAATGCCAGGCCCAGCAGGAATCCCACCAGGAGTTTCTTCATGCTGACAGCAGATCCAGGCAGCCAAGACAGGTCCAGAGAGCTTCTCCCAGGGAGCTTTATATGTTTTCCCACCCTCCAACCTGTTGTTGATCCTGTGGGCGGATTCCTTCAGGGTGATCAGGGGAAAGCCCAGCTCCAGTCTGGATTGGGATTTGCGGAGGAACGAGTTCCCTGACGAGGTGACATCACCACAACGAGCAGACTCCTGCCATACCTCGGCTCTTCCCCAGGTTTATGTCCTGGGGCTGGTCCCATGGAAAAGGAAAAAACACGGCTGGCACTGCAAGGTGTGGCCCCATGCCAGGGCTTGGATGGGGAATGTGACAAGGTTTGTTTGCTCCTTCCAGTCTGGCTCCACGAGCCCAGAGCTGGCTTGTGTCACACGTGTTGCACTGGCCAACAACTGTCAAGGGGCAAGTGACAGCAGGCTGGGCTTCCATGTGCTTTGGAGAAATGATTCCACGGGCTGGCAGGACTGGGGTTGCCCAAAGATGTCTGTTTTCCCCAACCCAGTTCAAAATCAAGCCTGGTTTCTGGATTCCTTGATTATTAACTGAGCTGCTGGGCATGGGAATCACTTGGAGGCCAGTGGGATATGATGCTTCCAAGTCTGGAATTGGGATAAGTCACGTGGTCTCAGGTCCTGGGTCATGCTGGCAAAGCAGGACACAACCTTCCTTTGGAAAGCTGTCACTTATCTATCAAATTTTATCCTGAAGCTGGGAAATAAGCCCAACATGGAACAATTAATCAATTTTCCCACTCCAGCACCTCCCTGATAGCAAATTTCACTTTATCCACATCAGGGCAACCCTTTCAAAAGTCATAATTTATTTTGCATCTTATCCAATATTTGGAGAGACAGCTTCAAATGCTTGGAGCTGGGGAGAAATTATTTACTTCTCCCTTTGGATTGAGCTGCTGGTATTTTATATTTCACAGGAAAAACTGATAGATTTTTTGTTGGGTTTGCTGTGATCCAAATTGGAAAACCCTGGTGTTGTGCAATTTCCCACAAAACAGCTGAATAAGGCAAAGAGGCAAAGTTTGTGAATCACTGGAGCACTTGGAGATTTTAGGGCTGGAGATGAGGTGAGTGAAGGAGCTTTAATGAGGTGCTTTGCCTGTCACAGACTTGTGACACATGGGAATATTGCTGCCATTCCCAGCAGCCTCTCCTTCTTCCCAGATGGAGGATGGTTCCCAGTAACCTGAGAAGCGTTGCTAATGAAAATTTCCACAGCCACAGATGACACAAAGCTGACAGAGCTGTGGGAAAGGGAGAGAAAGACCTACACCCAAATCCTTCTCTATGAGAGTGAAAATTATCCTTTATTTTATCTTCCTGTGCTCTCCGAGTTCAGGTGCTAAAAAAAAAAAAAAATGGATAAAACATAATTTTCTGGGGACACAGGAAAAAATCCACTCGGTGAAAGCCACCAGACCTGGTTACATCCAGATCCTTGCTCGGAACTGGGCAGCTCAAGGCACATTTGAGCAATATTCTAATTAACATCCATGAAACTGGAAGAGATCCAGTGCTTTCAGCATTCCATGTGGTTGTGCCTCAATGGGAAAGCACAGTGGGGTTGGCACAGTAAAGACTGTGGAGTGGAAATGTCCATGGAGACATCCTCTCATACCTGAAAGTCATTCCATACCGAGAAATTCTTGGGATAAATCTGTGTGGTTGAAGGAATAGGGATATAAATACTTAACCACTGTCTTAAAGGCTTGGAAAGGTTGGAGATCTTTCCATAAGGCAAAACACCAGAGCTCCTGCAGAGGGGCAGCAGTGCCAGACTTCAGGGAAAGAGGATTTGGGAGTGTTCCAGTAAAATTGTGGAGGCAAGGAAAGACCTTTAAGGTCTGTTACCTTTAAGGTATTCCTTGATTTAAAGATAATCAAGAGCTTACAGAGAGATGGAGCCCTGGAAACAAACCCAAAACCCAGCACAAACAACCCCAGGTGGTGTCCAGGTGTGTGTTGGGATAGGAGGGATTTGGATATTGATTTTGGAAGTGGCAACACCCTCCTGGCTTCCAGGTAGAATTCCACTGCCATTGTCAAGAACAAAATGGGATCCTAATGAAAAAGAACCCCCAAAAAACCAAAACAGTAATGAGGAGAGTGGGACAACAGGATTCACACCAAAAAATGACACTAGAATACACTGTCTCCTTTTAGCTTGGCAGAGTTAAGACAAGCCTAACTTAAATGAGACTGGAAACTGAGGCTGGATCTTAAACACTAAAAAATTTGGGATTATTTCTGTAAGCAAAGGCAGGGAAGAAGCCTGACCTGCTTTAAACCTGATAAGTATGTGGAAGCTGTGGTTTGGCAGAGCAGTTAGGTAAGGCTTAGACAGCTTGTAGGACTCAGGAGGCCCTAAAAATTCCCTTCTGTCTCTGTCAGAGGTGGAATAAGCCCTGGGAAAGGTTTTAAGCACTGACTGACAGGAGCCAGAAGGGACTTTGGTTGAAATGTCATTTCAGGTCTGGAGAGCTGAGAATATCAACGAGGCGTGGTGTGTTAGGGAGAAAGGTTTGTGTGCCAAAAGCCTTCAGGAATTCTCAGTGGGATCGATCCACTGTCCTAATTTATAAGGTAATATAGGGAGGTATAATCTCCCTCTGCTTATCACAAATACCAGGAAAGGTAGATGACAGAAATTTGGTTTTTATGGGTAAGATGGTGAAGTGCTTCAACTGCTCTTACTTCCCTTACAGTCAATTTTTGTTTGAATGATTAAACACCACACTTTTATGAGATGTTCTGTGGCAGGGAGTGAACACCAAGCTTTGCTCAGCTGTTCCAGTTGTTGATTATCAGCCACACGTGAAATTAGTCCCGTGTAAAATATTTCTACTCTGATTTATGGACTCCCTACAGCCAGTGGCTCTTGTTGCACCTCTCTGCTAAATTCAATTTCTCACTGCT
This sequence comes from Ploceus nigricollis, assembly GCA_013399945.1. Taxonomy (NCBI): domain Eukaryota; kingdom Metazoa; phylum Chordata; class Aves; order Passeriformes; family Ploceidae; genus Ploceus; species Ploceus nigricollis. The sequence goes on from VXBC01012963.1 coordinate 403,152, forward strand.
GCAATTTTCCTCTTCTCCATAGGAATGTATTTTGTCTGGGATATCTCTTGGATAGACTTTTGTGGGGTCTCTGACTCCTTCTCGGGAAAGTCTGTTCTCCAAGGCTTTAATCCTTCTGAACTCCCTCTGTTTCACCACCTTCTCTCCTACATTGTCCAGCTCAGATCTAGACATTTTCTTGAGCCACTCCATAGAATCCCAGAATGTTTTGGGNTCCCAGGAATAAACAGAATGGATCCACCTGCCATGATACAAACACCAACCAACCCTCTCTGACACCGTGGTCATGTTATGGTAACCATGGCATCAATCTACATGACATCAGTGTCTTTCCTGGGAGCTGATTTGCAGGATGGAGTCCGCTCCATTTTCCAGGTATCAGATTCTCAAGCATCCTGGTGACAGCTGGTTTGCAGGAAAATACAGATACTGTTGTCCATTACATCATTAAAATACAGATACTGTTGGTCATGACATCATTACACTCAGCCACCTGGAGTTCAGCTCCTGTGATTCCAGAGGGGGAGAATTTTTGCCAGGGGACTTCTTGGATGCTCCACCGTCTTCACGTGTGACTCAGTAGCAGGGAACCTCTCTGCCCGTGCCCATGGCTGCAGCGATGTTTGATGATCCAGTGGAAGTTCCACCTCTCATGGGTGTGTGTCAACAACAAGACTTTGGGCTTGTTGGGGTGGAGTTGGTCTCCACCCTCCTGATGAAACTCTGCCACTGGGCAGGAAGGAATTCAGGTTTCGTTGGGCTGGAAAAGGGTGAAAATGTGAGCACCCTTCTCCGAGGAGCTCTTTAGGTCTGTCTTTCACGGGCTGTTTGATATTAAATTTTTCTCCTCCATGGGGAGTATCCAAAAAAAATCCAGATTCACAGCTCTGATTCATTCTCTGAAGAGCTCCTATCCCTTTTTTTCTGTGTCTGAGCTTCATTTTGCTGCTTTACACCCCCTGTCTGAAGATATGAGGTGAGAAGTTGAAGATCTGCAAGCAGAGAAGGGAATTGTACTTGCATTTCCCAAATTATGGCTTAAGCTCACTAATCCCAAGACTAAAAAGCAGGTGCTCTTAAGGATGAGAGGAAAGATTCCAGACTTGCTGGATTTTTACAAAAATATGTAAAGATTTTTACAAAAAGGTGAGTTGTATTCAGGGCTCTGAGAGAAAAAAGGGGAGTCCAGGGATATGGTCACATGGAAGTTGGAATCATTGAATCATGGAATGCTTTGGGTTGGAAGGCACCCTAAATCTCATCTCACCCAACCTCCCAACCATGGGTAGGCACACCTTGCACTAGAGCAGGTTGCTCAGGTTCCTCTTCTTCCAGCCACAGGACTGAGGACAATTCCTTCAGGCATCACCTGTGTTTGGTCCACCCTGGGAATGCAGGTCTCTCAATCATTTTCTGAAAACAGCAAAAATGTCCAAGATGTGATTCTGGATTGGATCCCAGAGGGATGAATATCCCCAGTTCAGGCATTTTAGGTTTCCTTTAAGCTGCATCTGTCCTACCATGGACTTGAGAGATGTCTAGCTAGTGTAAAGTAGTCCCTGAATGTATCACATCCTGAACCCACTGGATTTGTTCCAGGGAATGCCCAGGCACACTCTGAGGGCCAAGGATGTTTCCAGGAAGGTCGTTCTGGTTGGAAGGATTCAGGCATGAGCTGTGACAGTTGTGATCAGGATCAGAGAATGGATCCTGATCCCTTTAAAGATCCCATTATTCTGGTGTGATTCCCTTTTCCATCCCAGTGGCAGCTGCTGCCAACCCTAAGTGAAAGCCCACGTGACCCATAAATCCACACGCCATCACTTAGGGAGCCTGTGGCCATGTGATTTTCCATCTGAAATTTGGATGATTTGGAATAATGGGATTGTTAAAAGTTGGAAAAGACCTCTGAGATCACCAAATCCAGCCACCACCATGTTCACCATGAAACCATGTCCTCAATTGCCTGATCCATGTGGTTTTTTTGAACACTTCCAGGCATGGTGACTCCACCAGTTCCCTCTTTCTGATGCTTGAACACTAAAAAAGCCAAGTCTGAAGGATGCTGGGAATATTCCTGGGGGCTGCTGTTGGCTGGGAGCCTCCAGGATTTTTTTCCACACTTTATTCAGCTGATGTCACTGTTATCTCTTATCAACATTCTGCAGTACGAGGACAACATGCAGAGACTGGCCAGTCACAGAGCTACTTCCTTCACTTTATCAGGAAGATTTTCCCTCTTTATCAACTTTTGGTTGTGCAGAGAAAGGAAGCAGAGACCTCGCTACGAACTTGTCACTTGTCAAACCCAGGGACTGTCACCGAGCCTGTGACTGAGAAGTGCCTGACATCACTTTGTCAACCTTCAGCATCATCAGCAGTGCCTTTGACTGACAGGCTGGCAGCAAAGTCTGTCGCCAGACACAGATCTGGATGAGTCAAGCTAAATAAGTAACCCCTGCTAAGTAATAAAATTAGCCTGTGCTGGGTGTTGCCATGGGGACCCAGCACAATAATGGGAATAGCGTGACAAGGAAGCCAATTCCCATCATTGGGGTCTGTGTGGTCAAGGCATAAAGTTGTGGGAGCACCAATTAGCAGAAAATGCAGCAGAAATAGCCTTTGAAAAATTGTGGAGTTGCAGACAGATTGAAGAAGACAAAAAGTCTGGAGTGGGAGTCACCTGGCCTAAGTACAGCCTGTCTTCTCTACCATAGGTGGCTCCTGGGTGACTCACTGGAGCTGTTTATTTTTCCAGTCAGGCAGACAAATCCAAATTTCATCAGACAAAAGCTTCATCAAAAAGTGGATGGCACTGGGGATTACCAGCTTCCCTTCACTGGCTTTAAAGGGAACCCTGCAAGGGTGGAGATGGGGTCACCTGGAGGCCTCTTCTCAGTAAATGTGTGTGTTTTGTCATGGAATCATGGAGTGGCTTGTGTTGGAAGGGATCTTAAAAATCATCTTGTTCCAACCCCCTTGCCATGGGGAAGGACAGCTTCCACTATCTCAGGTTGTTCCAAGCCCCATCCCACCTGGTCTTGGACACTTCTGGGGATCCAGGGGCAGCCACAGCTTCTCTGGGAATTCCATTCCAGAGCCTCGCCACCCTCACAGCCAAGAATTCCTTCCCAATATCCCATCTAACCCTGCCCTGTGGCAGTGGGAAGATATTCCCAGTGACCTGTCACTCCATTTCCTTTTCCAAAGTCCCTCTCCAGCTCTCCTGGAGCCCCTTTAGGCACTGCAAGGGGCTCTGAGCTCTCCCTGGAGCCTTCCCTTCTCCAGGCTGGACATTCCCAGCTCTTCCCACCTGGCTCCAGAGCAGAGGGGCTCCAGCCTTTGGAGCATCTCCATGGCCTCCTCTGGACTTGCTCCAGCATCTCCACGTCCTTCTGCTGTTGGACTCCAGAGCTGGATGCAGAATTCCAGGTGGGATCTCACCAGAGTGGAGCAGGGGGGCAGAATCCCCCCCTCACCTTCTGCCTTCACTTTGGGGACACAGCTCAGGACACAGGGGAGTCTCAGGACTGCCTTCCCCTGTCAGGACAACTCTCAGGCACACTCTGGGATTCTTGGAGTGTCCTGTGCAGGGCCAGGAGCTGGACTTTGTGATCCTTGAAGCTCCCTTCCAACTCTGGACTTCCCTTGAATTTTGCCAATCCATCCCAGCAGGACCAAGCTCCTTCCTCATCCATCCACGTGTCCAACTTCAATGACCACATCCAACGCTCCCTCCATTTGCTGTCCTGCTTCTTGGCATCCTACATAATTCCAGAGCCCTTTGGCTTTGCCAATTAATTTTGATTTAACCTGACTTCAGCTCCTTTTAGCCTCCAACACCACAGACCAATCGTGTCTTTCCTTCCTTGCCCATCCCTTCCCTCCCTGCTGAGATGTTTTTGAGGTGGCACACCCTGATTTCTGGGATCAGGAGTGTAACACACTTGGAATAATATTGTCCCCTCATCCGGCCGAGTTTTGGGATGATTCACTTTTAGATAAGCAGAAAAACGTTGATATATGGTTGATATATAGATAAATATGTTGATATCCAGATATATTTGTTGATATCCAGAGAAAAGAGAAGCGAACTGGAATTTCAAGGGTATGGATGCAAAGTGTGAAGCTTGTGGTTCACTGAAATCAAAGATTCAGAAACCTCTTTGGTTTTTTTTTTCCTGTAAAAAAGAGGAAAAATGGAAAAAAAATTCCTAGAGAGTGTAACTGTGGCCTGACATGGGTCAATTTCAAAGATTATTCCAGGAATAAGAGGGAAGCCTAAACAAAGGGATGAAAAATGGAGCAGCAAACAAAACAACATGAGGGAGGTTAAGAAATATATAAAGTAAAAATTTGCAATAGTCAAAATGACTTCGATCTCGAGAAAGACATTGAATGTTATTTATTCATTTATTCAAAAAGAATTATTTAAAGTTATTTAAATATTATGTAAAATTATTTAGCCTTTAAATTGAGAGGCAAAATAAACTAGTGATAGATGAAAACTGAATATTAAATTAACCACTTGTTTGTTCAATATATAAAATGCTTTTGATTTTGGGGGTAAAGACAGCATAGAAAAAGGTGTCCAGAAAAAGAAACAACCACAACTGAGACAGAACAAAAAAATTCAATGCGTTCAAGCTGGGACAAAGCAGGACAGGATGTTTTCCATCCCAGAACTCTTGGAGAACTCAGATACAGAAAAACAGGTCCAGGTCCACTCCCAAATATTGTTTATAAATTGGTAAAGGCAGAATCATGAGGTCAGAATTTAGCCCCTAAATTAAAAAGAGGAGGGGTAACAGCCACTGTCTGACCTCAATAGGGTGCCAGGAGTAAAAACAAGGTTTGAAGGAAGGAAAATAATAAAAAACCCAGAAAAATACTTAAAATCCAATGTTGTATTTGCTGTTTTCGTGTTAATAAAGTCAGATTTTCACAAGTTTAGCAAAGTAATAATACAGAATGATGTGAGAATATTTATTAAGATGGCACAGATGGAAATTAAATTGATATAAGATGGGTGAGAATTTTTTAAAGGCCTGGCAGTGGAGGAGCTGGGAATATTTAAAGTGTTGGGAGTGGGATATGAGCCTGGGGAAATTCATCAGCGCGGTTCCTCACTTTTGGAGTGCTCTTGCTTAATATTTTCTGTTAAGACCTTGAAGGATGCCAAATAGGATGGAATTTACTGGTGGCACAAATTCGGGAAGCCTCAGCAGTTCCAGGAAGGATCAGGATATCATGAACAACCAGGTGGCTTGGATGTAAGTCATGGATTAAACAGGATCATCCACCATAATGAGGCAATTTTACGGTAAACGAGGACGTCACCTGGAGATGATTGGGAGACGAAAGACGCGGGAATTCTTGGATGATCTCAGCTGGAATCTCCGTCAGACACCTGATGGAGCATGGAAAAGGTGCAACACCAGGCATTTCCCCACCTGTGACTGAGGAACCTGAATTCCCATCCAAAGGATCACGGGGAGTCGAGAATGGAGGGAATATGAAGCCAAAAGGGAAGATTTAATAAAGAGGGAGAGTGGCTTTTCACACAGGCAGATGGCGATAGGACAAAGGGGAAATGGTTTTAAACTAAAAGAGGATTTACATCAGAATTTGGGAAGAAATTCTTCCCTGTGAGAAAGGTGAAACACTGGATTAAGTTGTCCAGAGAAGCTGTGGCTCCCTCGTCCTTGGAAGTGTTCCGGGCCAGGTTGGACAGGGCTTGGAGCAACCTGGGATATTGGAAGGTGTCCCTGCCCATGGCATGGGATCGGAACTAAATGGTCTTGAAGGTCCCTTAAACACCAAACCTTTCCATGATTCTAAAAGAGATGGGATTTCTTTCCCAAATACGGACACACGCAACAGCAGGGAAGAATTGCCTGAGATAAGAAAAATGGTGGCACTAGAGAAAAATAGTCCTTCACTTCTCCATGTAAATGTTCCAGGTTTAGTGCCAACCTGGGAGCTCTCAAGGCTGGAGAACTGATCCATGTTCATGACTGGAAAATTGGGTTGGAGACACAGAAGATTTGGACTGATTTGGACTGAATATAAGCAGTGTTTTTGCCAGACACTTGAGTGGAAAGGCTTTATGACCTTCCCAGCAGTAACATTCCAGGAAAACCTTTAGTCTTGTCAGCCTCCAATACCCACCTGTCCATCCACTGCTCCGATGTCTATCCATCCTGGATAGCTGTCCTGTCATCCAAGGATGTTGGGTAATGCCTCATTTGGGGTTCCAGGTTAGCAAACACCCCCCATAGCTAAAAATAAGAGTTTATGGACAGTGCTCAGCTCTGGGTACAGATGAATCCAGCTCTTCCACACTCCACTATTTTGGCAGTGCCGGTGCCCTGGCAATTCACATTTGGATAACTCCAAGATTTGGAGTGGTAGAAGTGGATGATGGAGGAAGAAGAGCCCAGGTAAGATTTCCACTGGTTTGGGGGCGAACTCAGCAGGTTTGAAAGTTATTCCACATGTGAGTGAGGCGAGACTAAAATTTACACCTTGTTTCTGCTGAAAGCACTTCCAGGTCTCATGGCAGCTCTGCCTGGATGGGGTTGGAGGAAGGTGACAAGGAAAATAAGGGTGACACATAAGTGGAATATTCACTTTGCTGTGATGTGTGGGATCTGTTTGCCTTAATATCTATCCTATTAAATGTATTGAAAGGCTCAGAGGATTGGGATTGTACAGTTTGTAGAAGAGAAGCTCTGTGGTGACCTTAGTGCTCCTCCCAATAACTGAGGGAGCTCCAAAAGAGCTGGAGAGGGACTTTGGAAAAGGGATGGAGTGACAGGATACAGGGAATGGCTTCCCACTGCTAGATGGCAGGTTTAGGTGGGATATTGGGAAGGAATTCTTCCCCGTGAGTGTGCTGAAGCCCTGGCACAGGTTTCCTAGAGAAGCTGTTGCTGCCCCATCCCTGGAAGTGTTGAAGTCCAGGTTGGACAGGACTTGGAGAAACCTGGGATAGTGGAAGCTGTCCCTACCCATGGCAGGGGTGTTGGAACTGGATGATCTTTCAGGTCCCTTCTAACCCAAACCATTCCATGATTCTGAACCTGATATTGATGGAGCAGATAGGACCCTTCTCCTCTTGGGCTCCCCTTGGAGAGACAGCCCCGTCATGTGGGGCAGAGCAGCACATCCACCCTTCACCAACCACCTTCACAAAGTGTCTGCATTGTCTCTTTGCGTCCTGCACCCCTGGCTATCCTCAGGATGCTGCCTGCTCCTAATCCCACTGTTGGGTTGGAAAGAGGCAGCTGTGAGCTCTACTTTAGCTGGAGGATTTGGGCTTGTTCATCTTGGGCTTCATCATGTTGTCGACATCTTAATCCCGGCGCCAAGAAAAGCTTCCCCTGTCATTTCCGTGATGCAAAGGTGTCCCCTGGTTTTTATTTTGTGGTGAATCACCGGGGTGGTGGTGGCAGGGCATTTACCTTGGCGTAGCCACACGGTGTTGTGGCTTTGCTTCCTGGTCTGTTTGGGCTCCACCCTTGGTGTTTTGGGGTTCTTCACAGAAAGCGTGGTAAAATCTGTGCAGGGAAAGAGCCAGCTGTCCTGAACAGGTTGGATTAGATTAGATTAGAATAAATTAGATTAGACTAGACTTGGCTAGAATTTTCAGTAGGAAGGGTCCTACAATGCCCATCCAGTCCAAGTCCCTGACCAATTCAGGGCTGACCAGAATTTAAAGCATATTCTGAAATCCAAATTCTGATGGACGCGAGGCATTGACCCCCTCTCCAAGAAGCTGTTCTGGTGTTTGACCACTCTCTTGGTAAAAAATACTTCCTGATGTCCAGTCTATACCTCCCCTGGTGCAGCTTTGACCCTTTCCCACATGTCCTGTTCCTAGATCCCAGGGAGAAGAGCTCAGCACGTCCTTCTCCACTTTGCCTCCTCAGGGAATTGCCATGAGGTTCCCTCTCAGCCTCATTTTCTCCAAACTGGGCAAACCCAGAGTGCTCAGGGATGTTCCTTCCAGCCCTTCTCCAGCTTTATTTTCTTCATGTGGACACATTCCAGAACATTCCCATCATTCCTAATTTGTGGGGCCGGAATTGCACAGAATGTTTTATTCTTTATTCTTTCTTTATTATTTATTTATAAATATTCCCATATTTATATGGGAAGCAATGCTGGACACAGTGGGATAATCTCCCTGGACACATCCCAGGATTTGGTTTGTCCTCTTGGCTGCCAAGACACACTGGTGACTCCTATGGAAGTCCTGTCAGATTCTTTCTGCAGGACTGGTTTCCAGTCCTTCCTCTCCCAGCTTATCTTGTTCCTGGCATTGCTCCATCTTAGGTGCAGAATCTGTCATTTAGACCTGTTAAATTTCATCCCATTAACCATTAATTTCCTTCTCTTTCACAGCTGGGGAATAAACACCCATCCCAGACTCCACTTCCATTCTTTGCGTATTTTCCCCTTTACACAAAAGTCTCTGGGAACGAGACATTTCTCTAGAACAGAGTCACAAAACTTTGGAGAAAAACAAACATTTCCTGCCTGGATATTAAGAATTCCTGCTGAGCATGGAGAATACCAATGTGCAGCCCCGGATGCGAGGATTTTCCATGGACCAGCAACAGCAACGACGATTTCTGTAGACCTTGACCTGGGTTGAGGTAGTGACTGGTTGAAGACACTTTGAAAAGGGTTTGGACAGATCCAGTTTGGGAGGGAATGGTTCAGTCTGAGAACTTTTGAATCCATTTAGAAGAGGAGTTTCCTCCACCAGATTACTCAGATTTCTCCTGCCCCAGCAATCCCACAGTTCAATGTCACATTTTTGCACAAAACCCTTCAGTCTCTTCAAACATCTTCAGCCTTTGGCTGTGCATCTCTGCAATAAATATTATTTGTTGGTTAAAACTGACATTGCAGAGCATCTAAAAAATTGAAGACCATGGAATCATGGAAGTAGTTTATTTTGGAAGTGTTGTCAAAGATCCTCTCAACCAACTCCCTGCCATGGGCAGGGACAGAGATGCTGAGGATGAGTCTCTGGCACTAAAGCTGACTAAAAAAATGATCTGTGATTTTTTTTCCTGCCAAAACCTACTGATTATACCCAAACTGCATCTGGGAATGGCCTTTGTTTTGTTGTTTTAACTTTGCATTGTTTGAACTCCTCTGCCGCCCCTAGGAATTGTTTGGGATATCCTTGACCTCAACCCATGCTGGTGACAGCAGGGATGAGGAACCTCCAGTGCCCAGAGGTGTCCACTGTCCTGGAACTGTGACCTCTGGGCCTGGGACTTGCTGATCCCATTTCTAGAAGGCCAGAAAAGTAGCAAGTTGTTTGTATTTCATCTTCCATGATTTTTAAGGAGATATTTTTCTCATCCTTTATTCACCTTGCATTTCTGGGGGGTGTGGGGGTGTATCCCACCTCCTGTGCTCATTAAGCAGGATCCTTCCAGGGAATACAATGTGTTTCAGGATGTCTTGGGTTTGATTTATCCCAAAATGGGCCTCAGAACTTGTACAGTAATGTTAAAAAAACACAAAATCACAAAGGGACAATAAATTTGGGGGATAGCCAAGAAGTGAATACATTTCATTTTTTCTGGTAATCCAAGTGTCAGGAATTCTCAATTCTTATGGATACAGGAGACACTGATGAAAACCCTGCAAGAATTTTTACAGGGACATGCTGGAAACGAATCCCTGCTTCCCATGGATACTGTGAATCAACAGATCTCCTTGGCAAAGGCAAATATTTCTTTTCCTCATCAAAGGGATGAGGAGAAGCAGGGCAGAGCTGCCGCACTTGAGCACCTGATAACAGAATGTTTGCTGCAAAAACATCAAAGAAGATAAATTAATTGGCTGGGATTATGAAGGGCAGGGAAACAGCTGTCTTTGATAGTCCATGGGTGTGAGAATGTTGTTAAATGCTCCATCATTTTACTGCAAGGCATCTGGAGCCAGTCCAAAGGTGATGACTGGAAATGAGCGCCTCATTCATGACAAGGAATTACTATTCCCTGCCTCCTCCCTGCAAGAGCAAGAGTGGAAAGGGTTGTTTTCCCGATTGCTTTCTTTTAAATATTCCCATTTTATTTCAATAGTCAAATTCTGATGGCAAGTCTGCCTTTATTTTTCTAAATTTTCTTCATTTCACGTGCAGAGGAACAGAATTGGTCAGGTGTGCTCAAATTATCACATTTCAAGTAATGATTTGAAATCTTGGCCACACCTTCCTCTCTTTTTAATTATGGCAGCTATTAAAGGTGCAAAAAAATAATATTTTAAAAAGGTGCAAAAAAATAATATTTTAAGCAGGATGAATGATCACCCTCCTCTTCATTAAAGAAATACTGGAGGTTACAGACAGAGATTACATGATTTTTTTCTTGAATTTCTTTGTGAGAGCAGACAAATCTGTTATTTTTGCGAGTTCAAAGGCTGCTGCCAAATGTAAATCCAAAAGCAGACATCACAACTCATTTGGCACCTGTGTGTGGCACCACCCAGGTTTGTCCCTGCAAATAACTCAGTGTGTGATGACCCCTGAGGAGAACAAGTCCATCACTCCACTTTCACTCCCCTGCCCTGGGTGAAGTCCTCATCCCACAGATTCCCTCGAGGCCAGATTGAATCTGAATGAAAATAAGCAGAGAGAAAGGAGCAAAAGGTTTCTGCCTTTTCTGACTCAGCCCCACGCCTGTCACCTCTCTTTACAGGGAGGTGGTGACACTACCCCAGCCAGGGAGGGCCACCAGCAGAGGTGGGAAAGGTTCCAGGGCTGGGTCATGCCGTCTTTGAGAGATTCATGTGGGGAACCACAGGCAGAGGTGAGCAGGTGCCTTTAAATTTCAGTATTCCAGGCACAGAGGTTATTCCAGAGTCAGGGGTTAACCTGTCTGGTGTAAAAAATTCTGGGAAAAGCACATTACAAGAGCTTTTTTATTGACTTCATGGCTTTTAAGGTGATATCTCCATAAAATATGGATGAGAAATCAGAGAAGCCGTCGAGAGAGGAGGTTGGGGCTGCAAGAGAATCTGAGCATCAAGGGCATCATCAGATGAGTCAGAGCAGCACCTGTTTTGCAAAAAGTCCTGAAAAGGAGTTTGGAAAGGCATTAAAAGAGCTCAGGATAAGGTCAGAAATGAGGGATCAAGAGATCTCTGGAACATGGAGCTGTTCAGTGGCAGGATGGGAGTGGGATTAATCAAGATGCCATGGGATGAACTTGGCTTGTCCTGCATGAGAGGCAGCTACAATTCACCGAGGGAAGTTCTGCAAAGGGCAGGAATTTGGAGTGGTTTTAGTGGTAATGATGCCTTAGGATTTAAGCTTTTCTATTTTTCATATATATTTTTATATATTCCTGCAAAGGGCAGGAATTTGGAGCGGTTTTAGTGGTAATGATGCCATAGGACTTAAGCTTTTATGTTTTCCATATATTTGTAATCCTGTAATTCTTCAGTGTATAACCCTAAAGTCCATATACATTGTTAGCTACTGTCTTCCCATTTTGGTCAGACAAAACAAGTCCTCTCCAGGCCTGGCAATCAAGGACACCTCACTGTCTCAGGCCCTGAGAAATGCAAACAAAAGTGAGTTGGGGGGAGCAAACTTGGGGTAAATTACTTCATTACCTGAAGCTGTAATTGGATTAACCCTCAATATGCAAATAGACCAAACTAATAAAAGTATAAAAACCTGTGACTCATCTGTTTTTTGGGTGTAATCCCTGGGTGGGCTTCATCTGCTCAAAATGTATCTGAAGGCCTCATCAAAAAATATAACTGCTTTTTAGCCTCTTAATTTTGTCTGGCCTCCGTTTTTAGGTAGCCCTGAAAAACATCAGTTTGGCATCAGTTTAATAAGAGGTGGAGGAGAGCTAACTGTTCTATTTGTCCCCAAAAACACCTTCACTGCACAGCAACACGTGCATGATTCAGAGCAGGAATGTGGCTGGGCAGGGCGGGTTGGGAGCGGGTGAGCCTTCCCCAGCTGACTCTGTGAGATCATTTTTAGCCTCAATCTCTCCCCTGACCCGTTAAAGTCACTATCTGAGCATCTCTGCATGTGTTGGGCCTGATAACATCTGAACAAGGCAGAGGAATGGAAATGCTGTGGAACTCGCCCCGGGCCATAAAGGAAATGTGGAGCACAGCCAGGAACTGCTGGTCCCTAAGTCCAGCTCATCCGGCCTCTCTGCCCCACAGACTTTCTCCAGTGGTTTAAGTCCAGTTTTTAATCAGCTGCTGCAAATTGGGTTGATTTCAGAGGAACTTTTTCAGGCTGGTAAAGGCACTGGATGTAAATTCTAATGTGCTGTAGGAAATACTGGATGGCTCAATCCTTATCCACAGGGATGATGGATAATGGTTAACTGTACCAGGAGTAAAGAGAATCATGAAGCCTTAGAATCGTGGAATGGTTTGATCTGGAAGTAACCTTCAAGATCATCTTGTGGGCAAGGACAACTTCCCCTAGACCAGATTGCTCCAAGCCCCATCCAACCTGTCCTGGGACAGGTTTAGTTGAGTTTAGTTCTAAAGACCCTGTCCTCAATTTTAGGCCTTTTCAGAAGTGTGGAGAGGACAGAAAAATTGATAAAACTGATCAAGAAGCAACTTCCTTGGGCAAAATACACCCAGCCTTGTTTTTCAGGTGAATATTGTACTTGTGTGTCCTGCAGCAGCTCTCAGGAGGTTTTATCAGCACCCAAAATGTAAATTATCACAGATTTCTGCACCAACAGAGCACGCTGGTGACAGGGTGCAAGGCAGAGCAGAGGGACCTGACCCAGAGTTCTGTTGAGATTTGTGACGGGTTTAAAGCAGGAGGGGGAGCCAGCCTTTCTGCCAAGGTGCAGTCCCAGCCCTCGGGAAAACATCCTGTTCTCTTCCTGGTCCTGCCCTGGCCCAGCCCAGGTTCTGATCCGCAGCTGAGTCATTTATCTGCCCCAGTTTGCCATCCCTTGACCTTCCCAGAAATCAGAGCGTTGTTTTTGAGGCTGCTGTGTCAGTGACCTGGACAAACAGTGAGGTTTGGGGCTATTACCTGTGCTGTGCCAGGTGCCATCGGTTCCACAGGGGGCTTCTGCCCAGTTCTTTCCTGTTCCTGTCCCAGTCTTGTCCTCTCCCAGCTGCACCTTCTCTAAATTATCTCATCACCAAATTATGGAATCTCAGAATACCTTGGGCTGGAGCTCCCCCACCATGGACAGGGACACCTTCCTCTAGACCAGGTTGCTCCAAGCCTCATCCAACCTGGCTTTGGACACTTCCAGGGATGGGGCAGCCACAGCTTCTCTGGGAAAACCCGTGTTAGGGCCTCACCACCCTCCCAGGGAACAATTCCTTCCCAATATCCCAACTAACCCTGTTCTCTGAGAGTGGGAAGCCATTCCCTGTGTGCTGTCCATCCATCCCTTGTCCAAAGTCCCTCTCCAGCTCTCCTGGAGCCCCTTTAGCCACTGAAAGCTCTCCCCAGAGCCTTCCCTTCTTCAGACTGAGCAATCCCAACTCTCTTTTCCTCTCCTTATAGGAGAGGTGCTCCATGCCATCCTACCCGTGCAATTCCAGGTACATCCACAGAGGGGATTTATCTCCAGGTAAATCCAAATGAGAATCACTCAGTGGTCAATCCTGGACTCCTTCAGAGCAGAAATTGGGAGAAGAAATCATCCCTTGAGCCTCTGAGTGTTAAGTCATTGGGTCTCAACCAGCAGAGCTTGGGAAAACCATCTCTTGGCTCTGGGAAGAAACTCCTTAATTACATGCTTGAGGAAGTAGACAGCATTGGCATGGGACCAAAATGTTAAACTAGAGCTGAACAGCCCCCATTTATGCTCCCCTATCTTACTTTCAGGGACAAATTCCCCAAATTCACACCCTGGAAGTGTTCAAGGCCAGGTTGGATGGGGATCTGAGCAACCTGGTGTAGTGGAAGGTGTCTCTGCCCATGGCAGGGCAGTGGAACAAGATGATTTTCAAAGTCCCTTCCAACCCAAACCATTCCATGATTTTAGGAATGTGTTTGACTGCTCCAGAAGCTGGAAGAGGCTGTTTCACCCAACTTCCCTGAGGACTCCAATGGCTCTGGTGCCACCATGCCTTGGCCACTTAAATTCCCAGTCTCCAGAAAAGACCACTGCAGCAAAATTGCTTATTGGGAATGGCCTCTGGATGTGGACATGCCCAGGAATTGTTTCAGAAAGTGCACACAGGGCATTAAGGTGCCAGGGACATCCTTGCAGTGCAAGGAGAGGATTCCCTGGAATGGAGAGCTCATGGAGTGGGTCACCCATGCAGAAAACAGCCTGACTGGAAGACCTAGAGGTGGACGAGCCCCTTTTCAGGGATATGACTCAGGAGGTTTGGAAAAGCCAGAATAAATCACTGCACTTGTCCTAAATCCTCCCTTCACCAATAACCAGATTGGATCCTTATAAACAAGGTGGCTCATTCTTGATTTCCTCCGGGGAAACCCCTTCCCAGCTTCCTACAATTAGCGGCTTCCTTACAATTAGCCTTGCATCCTTGCATACGCGCTTTTCACAACAGCAGATGGTGTCATTATCTCCTGACATCCCTTTGACTTCATCCCAAATGGGATTTTGACCCTTGTCCCATGGCTATGGATCCTCCAGGTGACTCATCCCCACCAGGGGAATGATTCCCTGCTATTTCAGCCTGTGGATCTTCACATCCTTGGCAGCTCCAATAGGTTTTAAGGTGGAAGAGAGGAATTTGGGGTTCTTGGCCAATCTCCCTCCCCTTTTAGTCTTCCACCCCCTGCTGTCCTGACTTCACAGCTCCTTAAATCCTGTTCTCCCACCCAGGGCTCTCCCAGATTCACTCTCCATGTTTTCCTCTTTTTTTTTTACCAGATCTCTTCACGTGGGTGTAGCTTGGAAAACCCACCTGAGATTTTCTCTCAGGCCTCTTTGTATGGTGCTTTTCCTGCTGCCTTTGATCTCTCAATGCAAGGTGGGAACATCCGAGTTTATATCCATAAAATAAATCAGCTGGAGAAGGCACGGAATAACTTTGAACCTATAGCCTTAGAGAGGGGCTATTACTGTATATGAGAGATGTCAAAGAGTCTGCCTTGTACTCAGACACCTCATGGACGTTGCTCAATCTCAAACCACTGGCCTTGGAACACCGATCCAGCCTGTCCAGATCCCTCTGCAGAGCCTTTCTGCCCTCCAGGAGATCAACATCCCACCCAACTTGGTGTCATCTATGAACTTCCAGAGGGTGGTCTTGACCTCCTCATCCAGATCATCAATAAATATATTGGACTGACCCCAGTACTGATCCCAGGGGGACACCACTGGTGACCGGCCACCGGCTGGATGTGGCACCATTCCCCACCACTCTGTGCCTGGAATCCAGCCAGTTTTTAACCCAGCCAAGAGTGCACATTCCCAAGCCATGGGCTGCCAGTTTTTCCAGAAGAACATAGTGAGAAACAGCATCACAGGCTTCCCAGAACTCCAGGGAGCTACATCCGCAGCCTTTCCCTCTTTCTCTGGGGGGGTTACCTGGTCATAAAAGGGACTTCAGGTCATATTGCACAGCAGTGTCCTGGGCTGGACATTGGCTGGACGTAAAACACCCACCTGCAGCTCTGCTGTGGGCAGAAATAGATGACTGAGTGATAGACACGTGACACACTCACAATTGGTGGAGAAATAACTTTATTTTAGGTGTTTTGCAGATAACATGAACACACATTTCCTTATCTGGTAGCGCTGGAGCTTTGCAATGAGATTAAAGCAGAAGCCATCATATGGCAAAGAGCTGCCATCAGCTCCCAGGGCGCTGGGTGCCCAACACACCCCACTGCTCCTGGTTACAATTCCTGTTATTAGAGGGGTGCTCCAAGATTTTCTGTGGTCATGGGAGGCATCTTTGCTCCTCAGAATTTGTTGTTGAGGATGGTCCAGAGCACTCCGGCCGCTATCCCTCCGGCCAGCCCATAGCTGGACCTCACACTGCCCGCGGCGTTGACGTTGCAGAGGTCAGTGCTGCAGCAGGAGATGTTCCTGTTGCCCACGTTGAAATCCTGGTAGGATGTTTCACACGAGGAGTCACATCCCTTGCTGATGATGCTGAAGAGCCCCACAACCCCTGGGAGGAAAGCAGGACCATTATTAGAAGGATTCAGTACAAGCCAAGCCTTGTGGAACTGAATAATGGGGACGCTCGTTCTGTGGGACAAAAATTGGAATCACAGAATGGTTTGGGTTGGAAGGGACATTCAAGATCATCTCGTGGGCAGGGACACCTTCCACTAGGCCAGGCTGCTCCAAGCCCTGTCCAACCTGACCTTGGACAATTCCAGGGATGGGGCAGCCAGAGCTTCTTTGAGCCTCACCACCCTCAAAGCAAGGAATTTCTTCTTAATATCCCATCTAACCCTGCCCTCTCTCATGTGAAGCCCAATCCCAAACATCTTTGTTGCACAGAGCCTTTCAACACCTGGGAAATTATGGAAACACGGCTATTCCCATTTCAGATGGCACAGTTATTGTTTGATTCGTTTCTGAGAGGCACAGCCCATCTTTTTGGCCATTTTCGGCAGCTGCTGGTTACCAGCAGATTTTGAGCTCCAGGAGATTTGACCCCTTCTCCTCCAGGAGATCTAAAATCCATTCTGGGCACCAAATCTTTGCCACGTGCAATAAATAACAAAGAGTTCTACAACATTTTGGCTCTACTGCATGTGAATGTCATGGATTTACACATTCCCAACTGGGATAATTCCTACTGGAGGTATCACATCTACTGCCTGACAGAGAGGACCTTAAATGTGGCACTGATGGGTTTTGTGCCCCAGGTCTAAGAGCAACTCAGCTGTTGGCACAGATCTGGACAGGGCAAACCAGATCTAGAACAGGAGGATAAAATCCTAGTTTTTCAAGTTTTCCCACAGACATAGAGATGAAATTTTGTCATTTTCATTGATTTCACCTCAAATCAGCGCCTCTTAACTTCACAACCAGGTTGGACCAGGCTCAGCCCCTCCTATTCTAATTCATGTTTGCAAATATTGCAAAAAATCACCTATTGCCCTTGCAAGCAAACAATTTTTGGTGCTGTGAAAGAGAAATAAACCTAATTTTGCACAGGTGAAAGACATTTGCACACTGAGGTTTGCTGGCCCAAACCACGTGGTGCATCCAGACTGGGTGAGCCCGGATGGGACACCTGAGGCTGGGAAGAGGTTTGGCTCTAACATCCCAACTAAGACATTTTCCACCCCTGCTTTTCCTTACGGATCACGTCTGTCTTGCACACGGCGTTCTCGGCACACGTCTTCGTTGTCTGGCACTTGGAGTTGCTGAGCTGGGATGTGCAGCTGTAGCACTGCAAAGATGAACCTGCAAGAGACCAAGAGGGGTTAGGAGAGAAATCAGGGAATAATGGAGTGATTTGGGTTGGAAGGGACTTTAAAATCATTGGGATAGTTTTGAGATTAAAATAATTTAAAACCATGGAATGGTTTGGGTTGGAAGGGACTTTGCCGTGGGAAGGGACAACTTCCCATTCATCAGGTTTCTCCGAGCCCCATCCAGCCTGGACTTGGATACTTCCAGGGATGGGGCAGCCACAGCTTCCTTGGGCAGCCTGATCTATTTTTTCTACCACTCTCATTACAAAAAATGTCTTAATTATAGTTAACCTAAATCTTTAATTTTAAAATATTACCTTTCACCCTATCCCAACAGGACCTCCTAAAAATTTATCCCCAACTCTCCTGGAGCCTCTTTAGGCACTGAAAGGGACTCTGAGGTCTCCCCAGTGTTTTCTCTTTTCCAGGGTGAGCACCCCCAGCTCTCCCAGCTTCAGAGGAGAGAGGCTCCAGCCCTTTGAGCATGGAGACCCCCATGGAGACCTCCATGGTCTCCTCTGGACTTGCTCCAGCAGCTCCGCATCCTTCTGATGCTGGACTCCAGAACTGGACCCAGCCCTGCAGGTGGGGAGCAATTCTACACCTCTCATGTATCTTCAATCTATCCACAGCTCTCCAGAGAATTCAACCAAGTGCTTGCACTGGGCAACAGGACCGTTCCTGGGGATCTTCAAAGGAAGATATCTCCACTGCTTTGGGAAAAAATGGGGTTTTTTTCCTTTTTTTTTTTTTTTTGGATAGTATACCTGGTTGGGGGGGGGGGCAGGGTTG